>JAJJWN010000087.1:0-40218 GCA_021655885.1 Fusarium abutilonis
GGAGAGTTATTGCGGATGAGGAGGCCGATCGTTGTGTGGGCGCAACGTGGCTGATTTGGTGCTCGATCCGAGAGTCGCGAAGGAAGAGTATGAGAAGAAGAAGAATCACCAAAGTGCAAGGTGTCGTGTCTGTAAGGTGAGCTTCAAAGTACCCGGAGTAACTGCGGCTGGTGCGTTGGTGATAGAAGGTACTAAGGCGACGGTAGTTTTCAGTGACCTGAACTTCAGTTGAGAGCTGGAACAGGCTTAGCGTACAAATTCAACGGCGATTGGATATGTACGTACTTTTTCAGGTCCCTGGCAGGGCTGTTCCAGCTGCAAGGTCCTGGAGCTTACGGGCTTCTTCAGAGCTTCTATCTGGTCATCACCCGCATGACTCTGTCGGCCAACGTCACAGTCAAGTCACCGCCTAATAGATCTAATTTTGGCATGGACTGTAAAGTTGAAGCTTATGAGTAACGATTGTCAGAGTCACAGGATCCTTGCTGGTTACCTCAACCTGTTTGCCCAAACACAATTCTAGCGGCATGACATAAGAGTAAGATGGCCAAGATCCAGCTTGAACGACAGCTGTCTTCAATCATATACACGAAGAATTCAGCAGCACTTCAACTACTAATCTTATGCTTAAGTGTATGCATATAACCTTGGAGACGAATACGGGACAAACTATTAGTTAATGATGATAGATTCCGATATCAGTTCAGTGAATACTAAGCACGACATGAGAGTTGATTTATCTGAAAATACACTTGCTGTCCATAAGCCTCGTGCCAAACGGCGCTGAGTCGCTCCAACATATTGAGCCACAATACAACTGAGGCCGAAAATCGGAATTGAACACAAACTCAGTCAATTGATAAAACTGAACCCACCCAGGGCGAAGTCTGTCTATATCAAATCCAAGGTTTGTACCGGCCCAACACTTCTTGACATCTCTATCATACTCATGCCTGATTCTGTCATCTGTCATGCACAACGGCCAAAGCTTCCACTTCAATATAAACGAAACTACGTGAAACCAAAGGGAACAGAAATAACCAAAATGGCATCAATAGTAATGTCACATCACTTGCTTGTTAGAGATACATAGGGAAGCCAAGGCGCGTGCTCGACCGCGAAGTTTTCGGAGCTTTATGTACACGACCTCCACTCCCTCTCATACAACCATCCACCTAAGGTATCTAGATGCCATTATAGCTTAGTGGGCGTTGTTCTTGTGGTGGCCTATATAAATCTTGTGTCAGCAAAACAGAAGCCTGTCTCTGCTCCTATCTCGGAGAAACTTACGCAGGTGGAAGTAGTAGTTCTGGATGTAACCAATGCTGACAAGGAAGACGATCAGGTGAATGATGGCTATAGCAAAATCATAGTCAGAATCCAAGAATCATATCCAGTCTCGAGAAAGGGTTGTCCGTACGCTTGCCAGTGGGGTTCTTGCCAAAGTGCTTAGCCTGGTATCGGCCGAGGAGGCCCTTAGCCTTGACCTCGGGGGCGGCACCTCGGGGAAGCTTCTCGTAGAAGCTGACGACACGCTGCATGCGGATAGCATCAGGAGCGGCGCCAATGGCCTGTGGTAATCCAACTCAGTCAGCCTTCCAAATCCCCAGCGTAGTGGTTTTTTGCCCTGCATCGATCGAATCTCTAAATCTCCATCAAAAGTCCTCATTGTTTCCATTCATCGCCAAACTCGTCGGGATCGAAAAAAAAAGCTCCATGGGAAAGTCCTAGTCTCGTAATTTGCGTACCTTGGGAGAAGCGACCTGTTTTTTGGAGACCCGGTGTTAGCAACGGAATCAATCGGAGCACCGGGCGCTGCGCTCATAACCGAAGGGGCCTTCTCACCTTGGGGGGGATGAGCGTCGAGAGCGCTCGGCGGGTAACGAAGCTCATGATGTCGGTTTTTTAGAGGATACGAGACTCGAGAATTGGTCAACTGCCGCGTTGGTCCGTCGAGGCGCTCAATTGCAAGGGCTGGAGTTGAGGTTCTGTCGAGATGATTTGGTCCCGCCCAAGTTCAGGTTCTTGCCGAAAAGCACTCGTTCGGCGACATCGGCAAAATGCTGATCCGCTCCACCCAATCAGCACCGCGACGTTCATGCTTGCTTCAACTTCAGAATATCGCCGCAGCCCACCATCACTCACTCTATAAACGTCACTTCCACATCGCCAATTGAAGCTATTGTCTTGTACCATGGCCGCTCTCCGATCTCAGAGTGCGGCTCTTCTGCTGCGAAGCGCCGTTGCGCCCAGAGTCGCCCTCTCCGCCGCCCCTCGACGATTCCAGAGCAACGTCACTCAGGCCAGCGGCACCATCACCGGTCCTGTTACCAGCGAGCCCGATTACGATATCCAGGCTGACAAGGCCACCTCGTACGACTCCTCGACACGCGATTGAATACTCAGAAGATGGAATACAAGTGCTGACAGATTGCCAGCACCTATACTCCCGTCCCTAGATCCGTCCAGGATGGCAGCGAAGAGATCCTTCCTGCTGCCGTTATCTCAGGCGCTCCCATGGAGCTCCAGGCCCGAACAGTGCGGTTCGTCTATTCCCACGCCAAATTTCAACATTTCTAGCGCCATCGTTCTACGACACTGACAACGACGATAGCATTTACCAGGAAGCCAAGCCTGCGACGCAGTCCGGTGACTGGCGAGGTCGACGCTGGCGAATGGACTGGGATATCCTCTCCAAGGGCCACCGATGGGAGAACCCTTTAATGGGCTGGCAGTCTTCTGGTGATTTTATGCAGGGCACCCACATCAACTTCGCGAGCAAGGAGGACGCCATTCACTTCGCCGAGAAGCAGGGTTATGAATACTTTGTTCAGGAGCCCAACTCTCGCAAGTTTGCTCCCAAGGCATATGCCAACAATTTCTTGTACTCTGCCAGGAAGCTCAAGCATATCAGGACGAAATAGGTGGCTCGGACAGCCCACTCCTATGTAAATATGTTGTTAAAGACTCAATCATTATCGTTTCTGGGGTTTAAGAGATCAGGTTTGCGCATTTACTAGGGATCACTCGGCCTATAAACTATCGGGTGTTGAACGAATCAAACGAGGTCATTAATCATTTCTCTAGAACACTATGATGGCTCATAGTATGCCACAATGAACCAAGTCTTCTTTCAAAACGCCATAGTGATGATGTCTCATCCCTTCATCTTTTGCATAAGATGTTAATCTTACCCCAACGCCAAGCTTAGGTCGGTTACGAAAGCACCACGGCACATTGCCTGTCAATCCAAAGCACTACTCCTTGACCATATTTTCCGGTCTGGTATCAATGTCACGTTGTAATCATGGGCTCATGGCCGTTCTCATTCTGAGAAGCCAGTCTGCCAGGACTATCAGGTTCTTCGCCATGCAAGCCAATGTCCAGTCGATCAGGAAGATTTTTACGTTTATCCCGGGCAGTATTTTCAGCCCAAACACGCATCCTTACGAGCTGGCGGATGGCTGCCTCACGTCTTTGGGATTGCCGTTCTAAAATTGCCCGGTTGACGTTGTCAGCCACCTCTCGACGTAAATCCGGTTGTAGCAAAGCTGCCAGTTCTGGCTCCAGAGAGTCTGCCGGAAACAATAGCAATGCCATGGTCTTTTCCAAATCTTCTAGGAACTTTGGATTTGTTGGTGCTCTAGGACCCAACTGCTCTGTAGCAAACTTCAGGGCTGGCTGAATATCATCTCCAGAAGCATTACAAGTGCGAATGAGTTCCACGAGCTGCAGTCGCAGCAAAGCAAAGTGCAATGCCTTGTCTTCGTCTAGGATCTTTATATCCGGTCAGCCATGGTACATGAGAAGGGGAATAACAATGAGGTGGATAAGAAGGAAAATCATAAAAAGTGGTTGTTCCTCATCAAAGGCCCGAAGGCTCTATGAGTGGTGCATGTAAAACTCGTGTTCTAATCATGTAAAGAGATGTTTGGGTTACAAGACAAATACAATTCATACCTCTGGGTCAAAATCATTGAGTGTCTCGATGGCAGTTTGGATATTGCCGCTGTGGATGCAGTTTTGTATTTCCTGTCGGGCAATAATCGACGCACCATCCTGATGAGGCTGAAGGTTTGCCTCTTTGGAAAAATTGGCAGCAGCATTGGGATAGCCTTCCATGGTAAGGTAGTCCAGGATCAGAGCATTGATGTCGCTGTTAGATTCGTTAATGTCTGTTGAATGGAATCTAGGTGCAAGAAAATAATGCATTGAATGGTATGTTCAGAAAAAAGAAGATTGATATCGTGTTTCCGCATTATATGCTAGGAGAGATTCCCATTGATATAGCGATCATCACTTAACCATGGTGGATGAAGGGCAGGGAGGCAAGTGTATCGTACCTTTTGGGCGACTTCACGTCTTGGACACGACTGTCAAAGGCATGCTTGACGGGAGTGGCTGTAGAAGCAGATGACGTCTGATTCTCGAGTCAGCGCCCAGCTATACAAAGCTTGGGCTGAAGCTCGGTTTGTCATTGACAAAGCTCACCATTGTTTCTGACGATTGTCCCAGCACAGGTCTAGCGATTCGAAGCTTGAACAGGACGAGTTAATCGACGGAGTGGAGGGGGTAGAAGCAGTAGCCGAAAGCAGGCTGAGACAAGGCGATTCAGCGCATGGGGAATCAAGCCAAAGATCCAGCCTCAAGACCTGATGCTAGTCGAAATCTGTGAGGCGGTTCTGAGAAATAAAAGAAGAAGAAAAAAAGGTTGATGAGAGGTGGAAGAGAAGAAAAGATGATTGGGGGCTGAAGGAAAAGAACAAACGTGGGTCCAAGCCTGTAGCCTCATGACGGGCTTCGAGAGCCAATCAAAGAGACGTGCAGCTCCACCGAATGAGGAAGCTTATGCCCTGTGCTGCCTCAGGTCTCCAACCTACCTAGGTAGGTATGGGGCAACACCCCGCCAATACAGAGAGCTCCCTAACAGAGCTCCTATGGAGATGCCGCGGTTAACATGGAAGATATCTGACTGATGGTTACATTTATGTCAAATCTGTGCCTTACATGCGATGGGTCACAAGATATTTATCTTCCTCAAACTCTAAAAATATTAAGAATTTTGTTCTGCGGACATCCCAATTCAATAGCGGCCATAGTACACAGCCCAATAAACCAATGTCTCGAGCCAAGCCACAGATTACCTCACCTCTCACAGAAGTCTGGTCACAATGGCATTGAGCTAGAGGCGTGATCTCTACAGCAGACTACCTACCACCTTAGTCTAGCTTATCTCTGGAACCAGCTTGATTGTGCGGAGAATGCAGCTTCGGCCATCGCCGCCTTTCGATACAGATACAGTAGGTGGTACTCCGTATCTATGAGGAGAACCCTGAAGAGGAGAGGTCGATGGTCAAATATCAGCAGGGCAACGAACGGCCAAGGCTGGGCTGATTTATCCTTCCTTCATTCATTCTTCTTGACCACGAAACTTGCTCGTGATATAATCGACTACTACTATCAACAGATAGTTTGCTCTGACCTTTTTCTTTTTTTGCAGAAGCTCCCTTCTGTTCCCGCTTTCTTCTGGCCCTCGGTGGATCACACACGCGACAGGACTAAACCAAGGGGCTCGTGCTCACTGCTCCACCAACAACGAACCCTTACTCGAACTTTGAGGGCACGAAGTACAATCCATACCATAACTCATAACTCATAACTGACCAGCTCTTGGGCATTGCAGGGCTAGTTTTCAGAGAGGAACTTTCAACTTCTTTTGCGAACAAAGTATCTTGAGCCATTCGTTCATACATTCTCTCTTCTTGCCTCACTATCAAGGGCGATTGACGGTGACCTCATCGAGAACTAGCCCGCCGCAATGTCCGCCTCTGCAATTCCCGAAGTCAATGGCGGACTCGAAAGTCATGTCACGATCCAGAAACGATCCTACTATTCACCTCCCTGGGCCGATGTCAGCATTATTGGTGTCGCGGGTAGCTCTGGCTCGGGCAAGTCGACCTTGTCTCAGGCCATCGTCAAGAAGCTGAACCTACCCTGGGTCGTCATTTTGTCAATGGCATGAAATCCCTAAACTTACATGTTCAACATCATGCTCATTATGTGGCCAGGACTCTTTCTATAAGACCTTGACGCCCGAGCAGTCCAAGCTGGCCTTTGCCAATGAGTATGACTTTGACTCGCCCGATGTATGCACTCATTTATGCATGTGACAGCTTAAAATCTTAGAGCAGCAGCTGATGAGATTGTTTGCACAGGCTATCGACTTTGATGTTTTAGTCGACAAGCTACGGGACCTTAAGGCTGGGTATGTGCGAGCTGTGACCAGCTTCTTCAGTTGATCAGATGAGCTCAACTGACATGCGAATCGAACACTTACAGAAAGCGGGCCGAAATCCCTGTTTATTCCTTCGCTCAACATGCCCGGCTGGACCGTACCACCTCAATCTACTCACCTCACGTGCTCGTCCTCGAGGGTATCTTTGCGCTATACGACCCCCGAGTTCTAGAGCTACTTGATATGGGTGTAGGTTGCAAACACTACACGCAATGGGAAGTCGACTCGAATCTAACTCCTGAGTTAGATATATTGTGAAGCAGACGCAGATACATGCCTGTCAAGAAGAAG
This sequence comes from Fusarium abutilonis, assembly GCA_021655885.1. NCBI lineage: Eukaryota > Fungi > Ascomycota > Sordariomycetes > Hypocreales > Nectriaceae > Fusarium > Fusarium abutilonis. Next base: position 6,587 of record JAJJWN010000087.1, read on the forward strand.
TAAGTCTTGGTTCGCTGTGAATGTCCCTACGCACGGTGCTGAATCTGTCTGAACAGTTGTGCGTGATGTGCGAGAGCGTGGCCGAGACATTGAGGGTATTATCAAGCAATGGTTTGGTTTCGTAAAGCCAAATTTCGAAAAGGTATACTCAATTTTTTAAGCTAACATGATTGGAGCTGTAACTAACATACTTCGAGTTTGTTGAGCCGCAACGAAAGGTAGCCGACTTGATTGTACCGAGAGGTATCGAAAACAGGGTTGCCCTAGGTAAGCTATACAGTAAATTCCAAAATGTGTAGATGCTGATGCTTGTAAGGTATGATGGTTCAGTTTGTTGAAAAGAAGCTCTTCGAAAAGTCGAGACACCATAGAGAGGCCCTATCCCGTCTTGAAGTGGCAAGTAAGGATTCGCCGCTTTCTGATCGGGTCGTGGTTCTGGACGATACACGACAACTCAAGTTTATGAACACCATCCTTCAAGATATCGACACAGATCCCGAGGACTTCATCTTCTACTTTGACAGGCTCGCTAGCCTAATCATTGAGCAGTAAGGAGTTCGAGAGTATGTGATGACGAAATTTGCTGACGATAGTTCAGGGCGCTCAACAATGCTCATTTCCAAGCAAAACAGATTGTAACTCCCCAGGGCTACGAATATCAAGGCCTCGTGCCAACAGGCGAGGTCTGCGCTGTAATTGTACTCCGAGGAGGGTCGGCGTTTGAGCCGGCGCTACGAAAGACCATTCCAGATTGCCGAACGGGCCGACTCCTCATCCAATCCGATTATTCTACGGGAGAGCCGGAACTTCACTACCTGAGACTACCGGACGACATCGCAGATCAAGAAAGCGTCTTGCTACTAGACACCCAAATGGCGACGGGTGGTGCAGCATTGATGGCGGTACAGGTCCTAGTAGATCATGGCGTTCAGCAGGATCGTATTGTTCTGGCAACCTACTCGGCGGGCAAGGTCGGACTTCACAGGTTGACATCTGTGTTTCCAGAGATCACGGTGGTAGTTTGCAACATGCTCGACTACCAACAGGAACGATGGGTGGAGCGACGGTATTTCCGCTGCTGATGTACTATCGTTTGACAGTGGAAGGCCTTGTTGCATGCGGACACCATAGCATATGTAGGTCGTGTTCCTGGTACTTTGGCTACTTATGAATAACGAGGGCAGGGGCATGGAAACATCTGGAATCAATCGGCCAGTCAAGATTGAGGGTATCTATTTATACAGGAAACAAACACCATGAGAAACCGCTCTCAGCTGTTGCAGCTTTATCATGTCTGGGGATAGCTTGATCTACTATACGACCGAGATCTCCAAAACAGCACGTCGGTATTAACGGCACAGCTTGGACAGAGAGTGCAGGAGCATTTCGTTTATATTTAACGCAGCATCGAGTAATTAGCTGAAATATAACAGCCGATATATCCGACTGTTGTGGAAAATGTATGGCCAATTCTTATGTAATAATGCAGTGATATTGAAGTGCCATGTTTGGAAAGCTTTAGTGGAGTCCGATCGCCAGTTCCATCGACATGGATGGTCGAATGCCCGCCCAGTGATGAGTGACAGCTCTAAACATGACGTAGTGAGCAGGTACCACACGCATTCCTGGATCTGGAGCTCCGTAAACGGGAAGATCCATTAGATAATGAGATGCATTACACAATTGAATCGAAAGCAGGAGGGAGAGATTTTTTTCTTTCCTTTTCAGCCGTTTCACTTTTGCTTCCAGCTTCTGTTTCTCATCTATTGAGTGATTCTACTACAACCATTCAATCTCTTTCCTAGATCGCGTCATGAGCTGTCATCAAGTCTAAGAGCTTCTTCTCTTTCCTAACTCAAACGGCAAATAATCACAATTTCCATTATTGTGGCATAACCATCATGCCTGTCTCTTCTATGATGGCCGCGCGACTGGTTCGCGCTGGTCGTCCTAGAGCCATTGCCAGCTCTAGTTCTATCAAACCCTCTCTCAATCCTCGCCCTCTTTATTTATCACAGTCGCGAGGCTTTGTCAAGCCCACAGGCGCTTCGCCTTTGCTCACAAAAGGATCTCGAGCCACTAACCGAACCACACGACAATTACCTTCGCAATTCTTCGTCCGCGCTCTATCAGGGAAGCCACTTCCTCAGGGAAAATCACGAATTGTCAACTTTTGCTATCGTGCAGCCGCTTGGATTGGCATTTCCATATCAGTGGTCGGCGTTAGTATCGTCTGCTTCTTCTTATATGATGCGACTACATATTTTGAGCACCCTACTCAAAGCGACATTGATGTCTCAAAGATTGCTCTTCAGCCTCGCCGTGGTGGCGAAAAGGACCTGCCTATTGCTGAAGTCTTCATCGACGAGGAAGACTCAGAGGAGAAGCGTCGCCTCAGAAATAAGCCACGGCTGGTTATACTTGGTGGCGGTTGGGGTGGTGTTGCCCTCCTTAAAGAACTGAATCCGGATGATTTTCATGTTACTGTCATTTCACCAACCAACTATTTCCTATTCACCCCAATGCTTCCCTCAGCTACGGTTGGTACTCTCGAGTTACGATCGCTTGTCGAACCCATTCGACGAATCCTAAGCCGAGTCAATGGTCACTTCATTCGTGCCAAAGCTGAAGACATCGACTTTTCTCACAAGATGGTCGAGGTTTCACAGATTGACGCAGCTGGCAAAGATATTAGATTTTATGTGCCATACGATAAGCTTGTTGTTGCCGTCGGTTCAACAACCAACCCTCATGGTGTCAAAGGGTTGGAGAATGCCTTTTTCCTCAAAGATATCAACGATGCACGCAAGATTCGAAATCAAGTCATTCAGAACTTTGAGTTAGCTAACCTACCTACCTGTACTGATGAAGAACGCAAGCGTCTCCTCTCGTTCTGTGTCAGTGGTGGTGGCCCTACTGGTGTCGAGTTCGCCGCTGAGCTGTTTGACCTTCTCAACGAGGATTTGACACGACACTTCCCTCGCCTTCTGCGGAACGAGATTTCAGTTCATCTTATTCAGAGCCGTAGCCACATTCTCAACACGTATGATGAGACTGTTTCTCGATATGCCGAGGACCGCTTTGCCCGCGATCAAGTTGATGTCCAGACAAACTCTCGAGTTAAAGAGGTCCTTCCCGATAAAATCATTTTCACACAAAAGCAGGATGGCGGCGAAACTATCACCAAAGAATTGCCTATTGGCTTCTGTCTCTGGTCCACAGGTGTATCGCAAACCCAGCTTTGTCAAACGTTAGCCAAGAAACTGGGCAAGTCTCAGACGAACCGACATGCCCTAGAGACTGATACTCACCTTCGTCTCAACGGCTCGCCGCTGGGTGATGTATACGCTATTGGCGACTGTTCCACCGTTCAGAATAATGTTGCCGACCACGTCGTCACTTTCCTTCGCTCGCTTGCTTGGAAGCGTGGCAAGGACCCCGAAACGCTGCAACTCAGCTTTGCAGATTGGCGTGGGGTTGCCGACGATGTCAAGAGGCGTTTTCCCCAGGCTATAAACCACCTAAAGCGTGTCGACAGGCTATTCAAAGAGTTCGATAAGGACAAGTCAGGCACACTCGATTTCGACGAGCTAACCCAGCTGCTTAAACGAATTGACGACAAGCTTACCTCCTTACCAGCAACCGCACAGCGTGCTCATCAGCAAGGACAATACCTGGCCCGAAAATTTAACCGCATGGCGCGCATGCACGAAGGTCTGAACGCCAACGACATCCGCGATGGTGATGTTGATGCGGCTGTCTACAAGGCGTTTGAGTATAAGCATTTGGGTAGTCTCGCTTACGTCGGCAACTCTGCCATCTTTGATCTCGGTGAGGGTCGAAGCTTGGCCGGTGGTCTCTGGGCCGTGTATGCCTGGCGATCCGTTTACTTTGCGCAGAGCGTAAGTTTGCGAACACGACTACTAATGGCTATGGATTGGACCAAGCGAGGCCTTTTTGGACGAGGTTTGTATTGCTCTTTCTCCATCATGCAAACATGTCTAACAATTAACAGATTTGATGAGTTTCTAAAGCGTGCTTTTTTATGATTAATCTTCTAGATTCAGGCGGCGTTCTGAAGGCAGTATTGGGGCATGGGAATAAATGTTGAAGATGGTTTGCTAGACATATGATGTGATATGTTGTCGTACTCCTCTCGTATCTTATGGTCTGCTTGATAAATTGTTCGAAGATCTATTCTAGCATTCACGCTGGAAGACATCGTTGGTAGCCAAAATCGTATTATTATCTTCTCGCTAAAATCTTTTGACACCTGTCTATGGTCTGTTATATCATGAAATCCTTGTACGTCCATTTCTCCGTGTACTTGCGCTTGGCCTGCTTGTGGAACGGGATATGTCTCCTGCTCTCGACCTTGCCGCGCACCAGCATGCTTCGATACCTGTCTCGAAGGAGGTTACCCTCGGGCTTGAGCAGTCGTAGTGACTCCTGCAGCTCGTCTGGCAGAACCAGCTCGAGATCCCGCTCGGGAAGCTTGTACTTGCCGAGCTGCTTGCGCCGCAGCTTCTCGTTACGAAGCTCATCGATAGCATCATCTGAGTTGGCGGCGGCCTGTTCGGCAATGAGTGCCTTGTTGCGGTCCTTTTCTTCGACTTCCTCAGCAATTTCCTTTATGCGCTGCTCCTGGCGACGCTGAGCCTTGATGGCGGCCTTGTGTTTGGCGAGACGCTCTTCTTCCTTGCGACGCTTGATGCGGTTGCGCTGAGCCTGTGTCTTTCTCTGCTGGCGCTTGGCAGATGGTTTGTCATCCTCGGCGCCACTCTGGAATCCTTCCCACTCGGAGTCCTCCTCCCACTCTGAAAGATTAGCGCGAGCCTCAGCGGCCTCTGCTTCAGCCGCTGACCGGGCTGCAGCCTCCTGTTTCTGGCGCTCCTGTTCTTCCTTCTCCAGACGTTTGCGCTCAGCCTCAAGGGCCTTCTCGCTCTCCTCTGCTAGACGATCTTCGTAGTCGGTGAACATAGGATTGTAACTGTATCCTCCGGTGGGTTTAAGGACGGCAGGTACCTGCTTTCCACTCTCGAGCAGGGAAAGGGGTTCTTTCTTCATCGACTTTGGCGCCTTGGGCTTTGACTCTTCCTGCAAGAAATTGTCGGCACTCTCCTCCTTGGGCGCCGCGGGCATATTCCATAGATCGTATGTAGCGTCTTTTACTTGAATGGTGTTGTCATGTTGACCATCGGCAACACGCTTGAGCCGAGCAAGCTCCTTGTGGGATACCCAATCAGTTCGCTGGCGCTTCGTGGGAAGGATTCCGTCGGTAGTCTTTTCACCAGGTCGCTTGCGCATGGAAACGGCGGGGACAGCGGAGCGAGCATTGATGATCTCGTCGGCCTTGAGGCCCTTCTTGATGTGCTTATTGAATTTCTTGGTGAGACCGGCGTCGCCCTTGACGTCGAGAGCGAAGAGATCTTCCGAGGGTCTCTCCTTGATAACGCCACTGTTTTCACGTTAGCCATATGTATTGGAAACGGTAAGGAGTTTATCTTACCCTTGAATGATCTCCTTGTTCAACTCCTCAAGACCCTTCTGCACTTCGGTAACATCAACATTCTTCCTCCATGCCTTCTTACCCTTTCGCGAAGGCTGATTGAACTGCTTAGGGGCATCGCCTCCTATAGCATTCTTTGACTGTAACACCGGCATATTTGCGACTCCTTCTCAGCGAATAGAAAGGGAAGTCGATGTTGGCGATAGCGAAGAACGAAAATGCTGCTTGTCCATGAAAGTGGTGGGGCCTGAATTCTTAATTTTTTAGTGGAGCAGTGAGTCTCGACTCGCTATTTCGTTATCGTTGATAAGTTACCTACTGTATGAAAGTTATGGAACTACGCGCTTGACTCAATGGGGATGCCTTTAAGGAAACAGGGGATATCTGCTTATCGGCACGTGCCCCTTCCTCGAATTCGTTCAGGGTAGCCTCCATGTCATACGCTCCTGCCGAATCCAGGATCTGTTGGTAGATGCTCCTTTCTCCAGATTCCAACTGGTAATTCGTAGCCTTTGCAATACAAGTCGCCACTCTTCAAGTCGCATCATTCTATTAATCTTCTTTACGCCGCCGAAATCATATTCCGTTTTAAAGGCAAAAAGGATATTCCATTCCTCCAGCGACCTCATATCTATTAGCTTTGACAGCTGTCACATCCGCCGACCCCTACAAAAAGATTCGGACGAGACAATACCACCGCAAAGATGGCGCAGGCTGGCGGATCATACAACAACCCTTTGAAGAAGTTCAAGTGTGTATTCTGACAAGTTGCATTGATATATACACATGCTTACCGCTACTCAGGTTGGTGTTTCTAGGAGAGCAGAGTGGTACGTCCATGACCGATTGCGGAACCTCCCGAGCCAACATCACTAACATCAACCCCAACAGTCGGCAAGACCTCTTTGATCACACGATTCATGTACGATTCATTCGACAACATGTACCAGGCGACGATTGGCATTGATTTCCTCTCCAAGGTGAGGACTGTTGCAGCCAGCTAGAAGCGCAACACTAACACCCATGCTCCTAGACCATGTACCTCGAGGATCGGACGGTGCGACTGCAGCTCTGGGATACTGCTGGGCAAGAACGTTTCCGAAGTTTGATTCCATCGTACATTCGCGATTCTAGTGTAGCTGTTGTTGTTTACGATATCTCTAGTACGTGCCCCTGAGCGAACCCCACCACTACCCCTTCGCCCTCAGTCGTAGCCCATCTCGACTTATACTAACATTAGTCTTCCTGCAGACGCCAAATCATTCCAAAACACCAAGAAGTGGATCGACGATGTACGAGCCGAGCGAGGTAACGATGTCATTATTGTATTGGTTGGCAATAAGACGGATTTGAACGACAAGCGGGAAGTGACTACACAACAAGGCGAGGAGGAGGCTAAGAAGAACAACTTGATGTTTGTCGAAACAAGCGCAAAGCTAGGTCACAATGTCAAGAATCTGTTCAAGAGGATAGCACAGGCCCTACCTGGTATGGAAGGAACCGATGCTGCAGCGCAAGCTTCGAACCAAAGTGAGTATTGATTCTCGGGATTATCTCTACATGACTAACACGGTGTCTAAGTGATCGATGTCAAGACAAACAACACGCAGCAATCACAAGAGGGGTGCGCATGCTAAATACCCCTTACACCAAGTCGAACCTGAAGTGCAGGACTATCAGAGGAAAGGGCAAGCTGCGCTCGAGCTGTGAGAGAAGCTTTGGTAACTTATGGCGCATTAAGGATGAAGATTTATTAGCGGCCAACGAAACAAGCGATTTCAAAGCACGCTGCGGCATATTTATAAAAGGCCCAGCCAACCAGCCAGTTGCTACAGAATCTACCTACCCAAGATAGGCAGGCACAAGCGCAACCTAATAAGAGACAATGACATGGTTGGGGCTGCATTGATCATCATGAGAAAAGATATTAAACAATGCCTTAGTCATCAAAGTGATTGGCTGATGTGTGACCATATCGCGTGTCAATTCACGTGACCTGAAATTGCTCCGGCAGTCTCGGGGGCAGGACTTGTAGCAGATCCTGGTTGCATCATATTCCGTCCCTGTAATTTCGTCCTTTTCATTGCGCGTTCACTCTTGAGCCTCAATACCAACTAACGACTACGAATAACTCGTCGCTATCAAAGGCTCAGGAAGAAAAGCTCTTGCTTGACGAGTATTGTGCCGCCATGTCTCGTTTTACTCGTTCCCTGCGGGTACCCCGGCCCAAGGTAAGGAGCACGCGACTTGGACTTGGTTTCGTCTTGTGCGAACTTGGAAATAGAGGCGGACCACAGATGCTAATAGAAACTGCCTACAGAGCCTCTTCGGCATCACCAGCCTCCAGACCGGTACCGAGCTCATCTCGCTGGCCCTGGTTTTCAACAAGATTACCGGTGTTTACGGATTGCTCGCTATCCTTACCGGATATCAGCTATCTCTCTTGCAGCTTTCGACTTACGTCTACTCGATCGCTGTCCTAGTAGGACTCGCCATTCTCATTCCCCATGTTCGACGACAGAGCCCTTTCGAATGCTTGGCCCTGGCTTGGTTGTACATCATCGACACAGTTATCAACGCCGCATACACAGCCGCCTTCGGTCTGGACTGGTACTTTTCTACCCAGCTTACCGAAACAACGGAATCCAAGAAGACGGACCTGCCCAACTTTGTGGCTGAAGGCATGCAGGGTCTACGCAAGGAGACAGCCATGCACGGCAAGGTCGTTCCCCAGGAAACGGCTGCGAGCATGCTTCTTATTGTGGGTTCGACGTTGATCCGCGTGTATTTCAGTTTCGTTGTTATGGCGTATGCGAAGCAGGTCCTGCAGAAATACATGCAGTTGATGATTCTAGAAGGCCCTGGCGTTGACGACCAGGAGGGCCCCTTCGCTGAGGACCTCCCTGACGGCGAGGGCCGCAGAGGACGGCTTGGCCGTTTGATGGTCTCTTGTGGCCGGGCTTACTGGCTGGACACTCGAGAGTCTGACGAATGGGCGCCGAACCTGGGAGGACCCAACAAGCCAGCCTCAGCCGGTACACTTTCGGGCGAGGTTTAAAAAGTCGATTGACACATGGAATAAGCCGCAAACTGCCGGGTGAGTCCCAAATGGGAACATGATAATTAGGATTGGAATACGAAGGCCAGCGGCTAGTCCGGAAGAGATTTGGTACTGTCGACTTTGCATTTTGCGGTGCAAGATATGCCCAGTGTTTGGGACTCAGCGACCCGCATATTCACGATACACGGAACAAGACACTATAGACGGAGTTTTGTAGGAAAGTAAGTGGTTTTCTGAAGATTTCCGATGGCAATACGAACGGGGAACAGCCCGGAAACAAAGCCGATGACTCGGCCGGCGCGGAGGAAGTGCGGCGTGTGCGGTGAAATCGCGGCATGCTGTGGATCCGCTGAACGCCGGATGCGGGCGGTGAGAGCGGATGAGCCGACAGAACCTATTGGAAAGCGCCATTGCGTGATTCGACGATCACGTTTGATGCAAAAAGACGCGAAGAGGTACACTGCAGCATCTTTTCATGACTTTATTGCGTCAACGTGGAGCGTTTTGCACGAGGATTATTCTCTTGTATATTAGAGACTGGATCATGAACTGGTGCATCGTGAGGACAGTAACTTGGGATAATGATAATACCTGCTATGTACATAGCAGCTACCTAATATAGCTAGACATTGGAATTAAGTATAAACATCGATAGTTTCAAAATTGCGCAGTCGTATTCAGCAGTCGTATTGACCATGATGGTCTCATCTCGTCTCCATAGCGATATTATGGTTGTAATTCGATCTTAGCCAATGACAGCTAACCATTTAATCAATCAGTCAGCCTCAAATCACATACGGAGGTAATATTAGCAATATTACTGTAGCCTCCGTCGTCGGACAGTCCCGCCACGGAGGAGGCGACAGGGGACGCAGAGGTATATTCCTTAGCTGTACTTTAGATGACTTTTCTTATCAAATGCATCATTTTAGTCGTCGTGTAATTGAGTACTCAGATTACTAATTGCCCTTTGTTGCGAAATGTTGTGAACCCTTCGGGGTCCATGAGGTTATTGGATGTTGCCATTTCTTAGAAACAGCAAGATCGGGCACCGGCCGGTAGTCGGAGGTACCCCAGGTGCCAGGTCAGCTTCAGCATCTTGCATCAATTTTTCCCCTTCTTGCGCGGACCGTCGGTGGCCCAACAGCGTGCTTCAACAGGAACTCGGGGTGGGCCCGGCTCGCATGTACCCTTGCACGTACCTCCTGCCCAATGCCGGCGTTCACGCAAGACACATGATTGGTCTAGCGTCTTACATAAGGACGAAAGAACCAATCGTGAAATACCTCCAAACAAATCCAAAGCTGCCCATTCGTTATCGGTGGTCGCGGAGTCGCGCACTGACCCTGGTTCTAGCGGAAGGCGCGACCCTGAGGTAACACCCCCAAACTGACTGACTGCTCCAAAGACACAGTGAGCCCCGCCGTCCGGGGCATAGCATCCCGCTAATCGATCACGCAATCGAGGGCGAGGATTCATACAAGCCAATCTGGTGGTTATTGTGCGGCGTCTTGATGGAATCTGTTGCTGTTTTTTGGTACTAATGGCGCGGGGGAGAAAAAATTGGCGAGTGGGAAAAATTAAGGCGTGCGTATGAGCAAACCGCAACCGAGGAACGAGGGGCGTCCCAACGGAAGGCAAAGAGGGCGTGGGCTTGTCTCCAGTTTACAGACTTATTCTTTCCCTTCTTCGGACGTTGAGCCAGAGGGAGGAAACCTTTTTCTAATCTCATATACAAAAGAAGAGGAAGAAAACACTCAAGACCCCCGGATCCCGCGTGAGCGAGTCCGTCTCTGAGATTTCTTTCCTTTCTTTCCATCTCTCTTTCTCTCCTCCACATCACCATCTCTCTTACACCTCCCTTCCCCCCCATCGTGTGAAGCGCAAGCAGTCTGTCCGCTCTGTTCATTCCTAGACTGAACAGTTGGAAAGGACAGCACACGAATCTCGATATAATACCCGACGAGGCGACGGCAAAGACGGAAAGGGACACAATGGACGCTGCTTCACAGCACCAGATCAAGACTCCTGAGGAGGCCGGTGAGTTGCTCTTTACATGCATTGGATCTAGATGCGATGTCAGATGCATGAGCTTGAATATCCTGCTTGTTTGGTTGCCAGCGCAAATAGCGATGTGATAGATCAGTTCAATCAGGAACCTCCAGGCTCTCAATCCATTGGGCTTGGATAGCTATAAGACAAACAGATTGCTAATATGCGTTCTTACAGTGGCTCGAATTGCCTACCTCTCCAGCGATATCATTGTCTCCGTCCAGCCCGCCATTGGCACCGACTCCGACTTCTCTTCTCACCTGAACCGGTACGCAGGTCGCAAGGACAGCGGCCTGGTCGCTCAGAGTGCTGACACAGTTCCTGAGGTGAGTTTGTTACTTGGGAATTTACCCCTCCCAGAAAAAAGTTCCCCGAAAAATCCCCGACCTCAATTGTGCGATTTCATAAAAGTTACTACCGTCTCATGCCTACCAAGGCAAAAGTATATGGGATTACGGGCGGGCTGTACATGAAAATCGCCAATTGAACATACGAGATAACGGATAATTCAAGGAAACAGCACTAACTCAACTTCAGATCCTCCCTGTACGACACAACGCCGATCCTCTTCTCTCAGTATACACTCCCATCCGAGCTGGCAAGCTCGTCTCAGTCACCACCACATCCAACATCCTCCTTCCCTCCGTCTCACATCTATACAAGTTGGCCAACTACCCTGTTGTCCTTCACGTCTCTCTTCAGCCTCGGACGTTTGCTGATTATTCCGTCATTACCGCCATCCGCAACTCAGGATGGACATTCGTTCAGTCCGAGACTCTCCAGGAGGCCCAGGACTTGGCTTTGACTGCTCATGCGCTCGCCATCCGAACCGGCAAGGGTGTTATTCACTTCTTTGCTCCTTCCACCTCCAGCAAGGACAGGCCCATTGGCATTGAGGACGCCACAGTTGTTCGCGACATTCTTGATATCGAGAGTGTTCGCCGATTCCAGGCTGGCTCCACCCCTGCTTCACAGTCGGGCATTTACGCTGATGACGGCCACACTGCCGTCTCTTCAGACCATGATGTGCCAGCTGTGAATGATGCGGCCCACAGTGGTAACCTTACTGTACCCCCCAGTGCCAGCGCCTCCAAAGCTCCCTCAGCTGGAACTTCAGTCAAGTCTAGTCAGGACAGCGAGTCTAGCACTCCTGTTGCGCCCTCATCGGTTGCCACCACAGTCGAGACCACTCCTCCTCAGGTCACGTCTGAGGACATTTACAAGTGCGCTGCACGCATTTGGGCCCAGCTTAAGACATCTCTTGGCCGAGAGTACAGTGCTTTCGAGTACTCAGGACCTTCTGACGCTGAGAACTGCCTCTTCATCTTTGGCTCAGATGCCGGTTCTTTCGCTCAGGCTATTGATGAGGCTCGCCCTGAGGAAATCTTCGCCAACACCGCTATCCTTACTCCTCGCCTCTACCGACCTTGGATCGGCTCCAGACTTGTGGAGGCCATCCCTCGATCGGTTAAGCGGATTGCCGTACTGGAGCAGATCCACCGCAAGACTACCAAGTGGGGTCCTCTTCTCATCGATGTCTTGACTTCCGTCAAGGGTGGTCCCGGTGGCGTCGAGGCTATTGTTGGCCACCAGCTGGGCTATATTGCCCCCGATGTCGTTGTTCAGGCCCTGCGTGGTGTTCTGCAGAACCTGACTGCGGAGAAGCCCATCCAGAATCTTGAGGTTGGCAAGAAGGAGGCTTGGAAGGAGCCTACTGGCTACGACACCCAGACTCCTCAGCTTGAGACCGCTTACACTAAGATCCTCGATCAGCTCTTTGGCAAGCGAGTCTATGTTGCCAACGCTATCAAGTCTGCGACTACCGGCCTTTCACCTACTGTTTCTGCTAGCCCCGAGTTCGGCTTCGGTTCTCTTTTGGCCCGCAAGCAGCGTCGTGGTCAGTTTGTTTCTCAGGTCAAGGATGCTGCTGCCAATGGTAGCTTCATTACCGATGCCCCTAAGAGCTGGCTGGCACGTTGGGCTATGAACGCTGATGATGCCACCAAGTCCACTGAGATCGCCGACGATGTTATTGCCAGACTTGAGACCGATGGCTCTCCTCTGGCCTCCCAGCTCCTCTCTGCCAAGGGCCTTTTCCGAAAGGAGTCTCTTTGGCTGACTGGTTCTGATGCTTGGTCCTACGATCTGGGTAACTCTGGTGTTCACCACGTTTTGGCTTCTGGAGAGAACGTCAATATGCTCATTATCGACTCTACTCCTTACTCGGAGAGGGCTGCTGCTGACGCTAACCGCCGCAAGAAAGATATTGGTCTCTATGCCATGAACTTTGGCAACGTTTATGTTGCCTCCACTGCCGTCTACAGCTCTTACACTCAGGTGCTTCAGGCTCTCCTTGAGGCTGACAAGTTTGATGGTCCTTCTGTCGTCCTCGCTTACCTTCCCTACTTTGGCGAGTCTGACTCTCCTCTCACTGTCCTTCAAGAGACGAAGAGGGCTGTTGATACAGGCTACTGGCCTCTGTACCGATGGAATCCTGAGAACGAGAAGAAGGGTGAGCCCAACTTCACTCTCGACTCTGAGCTCATCAAGCAAGAGCTCAAGAAGTTCTTGGCCCGCGACAACCAACTTACCCAGCTGGCTGCCAAGGAGCCCAAGTTTGCTGCTGCTCTTGCCAGAGACTTTGGAAGTGAGGTGCGAGCCCAACAAAAAAGGAAGGCCAAGGATGCGTACAATCAGCTGCTCGAGGGTCTTCTGGGTGCTCCCCTGACAATCCTGTATGCTTCTGATAACGGCAACTCTACCACTCTTGCCAAGCGACTGGCTAGCCGGGGCCGAGCTCGTGGCTTGAAGACTGCTGTGCTGGCTATGGAAGACTATCCTCTTGAGGATCTCCCTACCGAGGAGAACATTGTCTTCATCACGTCCACTGCTGGTCAGGGTGAGTTCCCTCAGAACGGTCTTTCTTTCTGGGACGCTATCAAGGACAACACCGACCTCGATCTGGCAGCTGTCAACTACTCCGTCTTTGGTCTTGGTGACAGCCACTACTGGCCTCGAAAGGAGGACAAGATCTACTACAACAAGCCTGCCAAGGATCTCGACCGAGTTCTGACCAACCTGGGTGCTAAGCATTTGATTCCCATTGGTCTTGGTGATGACCAGGATCCTGATAGCTTCCAGACTGGTTACACGGAGTGGGAGCCTCAGCTGTGGACTGCTCTCGGCGTGGATAACGTCGATGGCCTTCCTGAGGAGCCCCCGCCGATCACCAACGAGGACATCAAGCTGGCATCCAACTACCTCCGTGGTACCATTGTCGAGGGCCTGAACGACCCCTCCACTCTTGCTATCTCGGCTGCCGACCAGCAGCTTACCAAGTTCCACGGTACATATATGCAGGATGATCGTGATATCCGAGATGAGCGAAAGGCTCAGGGTCTCGAGCCCGCTTACTCTTTCATGATTCGATGCCGACTTCCCGGTGGTATCTCCACGCCTAAGCAGTGGATCCAGATGGACGACATTGCTAATGAGCTCGGCAACGAAACCATGAAGCTCACCACTCGACAGACCTTCCAGTTCCACGGTGTTGTTAAGAGCAAGCTCAAGCCCGCCATGCAGGCCATTAACCGCGCTTTGATGACCACAATCGCTGCTTGTGGTGACGTGAACCGAAATGTCATGTGCAGTTCGCTCCCTACACAGTCCAAGTACCACCGTCAAGTCTTTGCTTGCTCGCAGCTCATCAGCGACCACCTCCTGCCCTCGACTACCGCCTACCACGAGATCTGGTTGACTGACGACGACAACAAGAAGACTCAGGTTGCTGGCGATGCTGTCCAAGACTTTGAGCCTCTTTACGGCCCCACATACCTCCCCCGAAAGTTCAAGATCACCATTGCTATCCCTCCCCACAACGACACCGATGTGTACGCTCACGACATCGGTCTGATTGCCATCAAGGGTGAGGATGGCAACCTTGCTGGATTCAATGTACTTGCTGGTGGTGGTATGGGTACCACTCACAACAACAAGAAGACATATCCCCAGACTGGTCGCATGTTCGGTTTCTGTAAGACTGAGGATGTGCACCTTGTCTGCGAGAAGATCATGCTCGTCCAGCGTGACCACGGTGATCGCAAGAACCGAAAGCACGCTCGTCTCAAGTACACCATTGACGACATGACCGTGGATGTCTTCCGTGGCAAGGTTGAGGAGCTCTGGGGCAAGAAGTTTGAGAATGAACGACCTTTCGAGTTCAAGAGCAACGTGGATACCTTCGGCTGGCAAAAGGACGAGCACGGTCTCAACCACTTCACATTCTTTATCGAGAACGGCCGTATCGAGGATACTCCTGACTTCCAAATGAAGACTGGTCTGCGCGAGATCGCCAAGTCCCTTAAGGGTGAGGCTGAGTTCCGCCTTACTGGTAACCAGCATCTCATTCTCAGCAACGTCGCCGACGAGGATCTTCCTGCTGTCAAGGAGCTCATGAAAAAATACAAGCTTGACAACGTCCAGTTCTCTGGCCTTCGTCTCAGCTCATCTGCCTGTGTCGCTTTCCCTACTTGTGGTCTCGCCATGGCTGAGTCTGAGCGATACCTGCCCGTTCTTATTTCCAAGCTCGAGTCTTGCCTTGAGGAAAATGGTCTTCGCCAGGACTCTATAGTGATGCGTATGACCGGTTGTCCCAACGGTTGTGCTCGTCCCTGGCTGGCCGAGGTTGCCTTTGTCGGTAAGGCTTTCGGTGCTTACAACATGTACTTGGGTGGTGGGTACCACGGCCAACGTCTCAACAAGCTATATCGCCAGAGCATCAAAGAGGAGGAGATTCTCTCCATCATGAAGCCTCTTCTAAAGCGATACGCTCTTGAGCGCAATGAGGGCGAGCGCTTCGGTGACTTCTGCGTCCGCTCTGGTGTTATTACTGCAACCACTGACGGCCAGAACTTCCACGACAACGTAAGTGATCTTTGATTCCATCACACTCAGCATCAAATGCTAACATTGATATAGATCCCTGAGGATGAGGAAGACGAGGAATAAATCACGACCAAAAAGAATGAATGAATATTATGGTTAGCATCGATTGGAACGGGAAAAAGGTCTGGATGATCCATGTTGGATGAAAACTGATATCACTGTTTTTGTTTTTTGTTTTGCATAGCTTGATGTGGTTTTTACTTGGCCGGCGCAACTGATAGGAATGCATTTATTCCATGTAGAAATATTCTCGCATTGACACAAGCCTTTGCGTGAACCATCTAGACTGTTGAAAATGTCCAATAGAGTTTTGCTTCAAGTATTCGAGTCATATATCCTTGTATGTTTTACTTCAGTTTCCGAAGCAGTTTTCTAATAGACACTCATATTGAATCCGGGGTATACACAATCCGTCCTATACGATTTACACAATTCTTGCCTTCAGAAGCGAGTTCCTTGCAAGTCAACCAAGCAAAACCTTCCAGCCCAAACATTCGTTTACCATGAAAATCATAGCGGTAACATGACATATCCATTCCTTCTTCAGGACTCATCTGTACATGGTCATACTCCCAAAAGCTGGGAATCATCCATCATTTCCACACATTATCAAATACCAAACGCCAAATCACGCCGATGCATATGCTTATTTTTAGATGCATAACAACAACCACTCGCAAGAATTAAGGCATATAGCCAAGGTGATGAGAACATCAACTGCGCAAGCTGGTCGAGACACTGCTCATCTTGTCATTGACTCTTTCTTTCAGGCCACCCATCCATCGAGGCGCCTTGAGACTCAGGCGCACCCGACCCTCGACCACCATGTTGATCACGTTAAGGACGGCAAAGGTAGTGGAGCCGATGGCACGGAAAACAGCGAGGGAAGCGACGGACCAGAGGATGAAGCGCAGGTAGTAGTTCTCGCCGATACCCTTGGCGCTGTAGATCTCGGAGACAGACATGCCAAGGATACCGTTGCCAATCATCCATGTGAGGACCAGGTAGGTACGGACACTCTTGTAGTAGTCTTCTTGCAGCTGGGAATCGCTTGGAGGATTCTCAGGAACTTCCAGACGATCACGGAGATTGCGCAGGGCCTCGTCGTATCCACTGTCAATGTCGAGCTGCTCGCTGGGCATGTCCAGCTCGACAGTCTCACCCTTACCCACGGCACCACCAAGATCAGTCTTCATGACGTTGTCACCCTTAGTTCCCCAGGTAACATCGTGCGTGTTGCAGAAGGCGTAGACTTGCAAAGTGCAGATGTAACTGGGAAGCAGGATAAAGTATTGTGCTGAAGATGTGATCATGTGCCATGGGTCCAAGTAGATGATCGACATAATAAAGTACATACCGATCGTTGACAGGATAGAGACAATGAGGTTGGTAAAGACGTTGTTACCCATCTCTATACCCTCATCTTCATCGGCTGTGAGCTGGCGAACGATGATGTAAATCGTAGCAAAAGTCGTGTATACCATGATTACTGCGTAGATAATCATGCTAATCAGATATAGCTTTTTGGAACCTTGTGGTCGGTTGCCCAGAGATAAAATGAACTGCGTCGCTATCAGGAGCACACAAGAATACCGCAAGATGTGAAAGATAACGGTGGCGATGTTGTGCCCGAACGGGTCGATTTTGGGATCTGTCAGACCGCCTGCGACGAAGTAGAAGGTGAGGTAGAAGTTGGCCAGGGAGAAGAAGGTGAACATGAGCTGGATGAATTGGTACAGAAACTCCATGTGCAGAAGCACTTTACGAGCGATGGTATGGTCTGTAAGCCAGATTTGCTTGAAGTGGACAAGGGAGTAGACGGCAGCGAAGAAAGCACCGTTCAGCCACCGACGACGCTGTGAAATGAACTCGGGAACAGTATCTAGCCAGAGTCAGTATAAGGAGCTCTCCAAATCAGGGGCCATGAGATGGGGAAAAACTTACCAGGCACATCGGTTTCACCAGTACATCCCTTGACGTATTTCAGAACCCATCTCTCGCCACGCTTGGCTACCAACTCCCAGCAGAGAATACGATCTTCAGCAAGGTACATGTTGGCGGTGAAGACATCAGCGTGCTGTCCATGCAGCGTTTCACCCTTGAAGTACTGGCTGAGGGGACCGTGGCCAGTCTCGTCGTTCTGCAGCGCGTGGTAACGATAAGCACTGAGAGCACCGGGAAGAACAGTAATGTAGCCGAATACAGACTCGAGAGGTTTGTCGAGAATGTTGGACATTTTGTACTCGAAGTTCTGGGACGCAACAAGAGGGTTGAGCAGATTAGCGCCTAGTCTACCTTTCATAGCCTTGATCTCTCCACAAGCGCCAGCAACGTTAGAGTCGGTATCGAAAGCCTTCCAAAGATGGTAGAGCGAAGTACCGCTAGGACGAGTACCAACATCAAGCAGGATACAGACATTAGGGTTGAGAGCCTTGCCAAACGCGTTAAAGAACCATCGGTGCGAATTGAGCTTACGCTGGTTCTTTTCCTTGAGACAAAAGATCATCTGGCAGGGAACAATACCCTTCTCAGCACCTTTGAACTTGAGGTCCGAGTCTAGAGAGACCTGGGTTGTGTATTCGTAGACGTGAGCCTGCACAGCGCGGTTGTTGACGAAGTTCTTTGCAATGCCGTGCTGATAGACACCCATGGCAGCAAGGGCATCCAGAGTGCGAGGGTGAATCTTTTCGCGACCATCTGAAACGATACAAACAACGATCTTTTGCCAACCTGTCTCACCCCAGGTACGAGAGCGCGATCTGGAGCAGAAATGCGAAATGTTCTTCATGACAGCATACATCGTACGAGTGAATCCTATTTCATCCTCGTTATACATGGTGACACATATGAACAATTCCGTCTCTCGAATATTCTTGCCGTGTGTTTGTCGCAGCGTATACCCCTTTTCGACAAAGTCGTCGGGATCGCATGTAACGGCAGTATAACGCATATGAGTAAACTCAACCTCGCCACGTCTGGGCAAAAAAGAGTAGAGAATGGTCGGGATCTTGCATTCCAAGACCAGTTCACCATTGATAAGCTGGACCTCCTTCTTTGACATCTGGGGAGCGCGAACACCTCTTCTTTCTTGGGCTCCAGATGGGGCAGGGCCGTAATGCTCGACCTTGTCGTAGTCATCATAGTCATCGTTCAGTGTGTCTTGTGAATCAGCAGAAAGGTATGAGCTGCGGTCTACGGGATGAGGACGTGCTTCGCTCAGGTCCGACTCGGGGCCAAACACGTCGTCGTCGTGAGTATCGCTCAGGGGAATTGATACGGTGGCATCGTCTGCAAAAGGTGGAGGGTTTCGCGACGAGTTTGAGAAGAGAGGCGCCGGAGGAAGCGGGCGTCTCGGGCTCCCGCCATATCTGGATGATGGAGTTCCTGGTCTGGGATTCCCGTCCAGGTCTGAGGGCTCGTATATGCCACTAGATGGGGGAGGCCTCGACATGTCGGAAAAGCGTGATGAGGGCGTCCAAGGTCGCTGAGGGGAGCCATTGTCGCGCATGCCATAGGACATGTAAGAGCCTTCTGGGGGGCCCATTGATGGTGCATCGTCGAAGATAGAGCCGGATCTTGATGAGCGGACGCTTGGTTGGTAATGGAGGTTTCGTGGGCTTCGGATACTGGGAAGTTTGTCTTGTGAGTTGACGTTCTTTAACTGTCTGTATGGTCGCGGTGGTACGGGGGGGTTTCCGTCCAAGCCATGTTGTTCCTTGTGTTGCCTGCGTCTTTCACTTATTCCTTCGGGAATCTCGGGCAAGTCATGAGGAACTTGTTCCGCGAAGGCAACATGGATGCTATTCTTGCTCTTCTTGCTCTGCAGCTTTGCAGTAAGGCCTCCTGAAACTGGCCTTCGGGGCAACAGGGTTTGGGACTCGCCCATGGTTAGGGAATATGCAGGAGGGTTAGGGGAGGAAGGCTCTTGTTGATCAATTGGTGTCCTCTCTTCAAGGCCATGTTGGTGATCAGTGTTGGAACCGAGAGCCTGATGTGCCCCTTCTGAAGACATCATGTTGAGGTGCATAGGTGAAGAAGATAATGGTGGAGGAAACGCTACTGGCGGTTTGAGAGGAGAGGGCGGTGTCTTTGAAGGCGAAGCAGAAGCAGAAGCAGAAGGGTGTATAGGAGTTTGAGTCTGGCTGGGGGATGAAGGTGGTACATACGTGTGAGTATCATAACTATCGTAGTGTTCCTCGTGTGTCAACAGTCTCACAGCAGCGGGACTATGTCCAGTAGGTGTGTGATGTAGATCCTCGTCATCGTAAGGTGGGAGGCTGTAGTCTGGTGGGCGTGAAGGCATGTTCGGGTCCATGGCGGAGGCTGGAATGTGGACGCGGGTAGTTGCGACAATACGGGAGATTTGAGCAGAACGATTGGAGGTTTAAAGCGAAAGATACCTCCAAGGTCTGTCTGTAGGTGTTGTTTTCGACAGCCTCTGCCGCTGGGGAATACCCAGGTAGAGTAGTACAGGAGGTAGTAGCCAAGAGGTAGACTCGCAGAGTTGGTGTTGATGGCGCCTTGTTCGGATAGTGGAAACTCTGATCTAGATGAGGCGTTGTTGGTTTGTATCGCGAGTCGGTGTGTTAGGTAGGTAGGTAGGCAGGTAGGTAGATGTTGATGTGCCTACGATCAACCACAATGTAATGCAATAAAGGAATGAATGAATAGCCAGTCTCTCTTTTTGCAAGGTGTCATACAATGAGTAAAGTGTATGTATAGTATAGCACGAAGCGAAGCGAGCGGAGCTGTCTGTCTTGGTTTGTTCGGATATCGTTGCGGGTATCATAAATGGTGGGGGGTGGAGGAGAGCTTAAGCATGGTCAATCCAAACAAATGGTCCCACAGTTGGCACAGCAACGTCATCAATTTCCGAACTTGTCTGAGACGTCCTCCGTCCCTCCCGCATTGTTGTTTCGCTGACTGGACGATAGCGCAGCAGTAGTGAATTGCTTATTTCTTATTTCTTAATTCTTAATTGCATGCATGTATTTATTTCTTCACCAGCCATTTACTGCGTTAACTGCTCTTGGCCAACTCTTCATGCTCTTCAAATTTCAACTTTCAAGCTACCTACCTGTCTGTACACATTCTTCACATGAATACAACGCTTCCTATGCCAGCTTCTCTTCAGAGTAGCACAAGGGTGAGATTCAAGAGGATGGCCTGGCAACGGAGTCATCAGCTACCTTGGCGCTTACTCTAACAACCGGGCAATTAACCGCCTATATATCCCCGTTACTACCAAATTGTCTCTAAGCCCGAGCAAGGGCAGGGTAGCCATATGCATCCAGAACTTGGACAAGCACATTAATCACATCCTTTAACAAAGCATACCCTGGACCTACTTAGTAGCTGTGAATGCAAATCTCGATGTAAAAATATCCACTTATTGCATTAATAATTACCTAGTCTTTGTATCATTTTATGTTGCAGCAGAATCTATTGTTCACGCCGTCTGTCTGTCTAACTTATCACTCTTTCCAACTTCCCGTATATCCTCCAACGCCAATACATCGCATCTGTTGTCTGTTATTGCGAAAACACTTTTTGAGCAACAAAGACCTCCATGTAAAATAACTCAGCATGGATCAAGTCATGTTACTTGACCTGACAAATCATAGTGTAATTTATGCCTTTTCCTGTGCCGTACCCTACTGGCTTTTAATACTACACTCAGTCTAGAGAAGGACTCGAAGTTCCCAAGTCTTTGCGTCATGTATTATTGAAAGGCCGACAAGGTCCGCTTCCTGCATATCCAGTGTTCTTCCATAACGTGGCTTTCCCCGTGGGGGTGGATGCTTTGTATCTAATCACAGGATCCCGTCGTCTTGTTAGGACATGCTTTGTAATGGAGCCAACTTTACTTTACAATATTTTGGCTGTCAAGGTTTACTGCTTTTGCAGCACGCTGTCTCGGAACTTCTTGTACTAGCATTGGGTGGGTTGTAGGATGAAGCTATCGTGATATTTGTTGTTGGTTCATCGCAAAGAAAGTGTGCATGTCCATATTGACTACCTGTCAATGCCATCACCCACTGGAATATCTTCAGGAACTGTATGAAGGTCTCTTGACCATGACAGAAGAAACAATCTTGAAGTACTTTATGGTAGGATAAAATTTAACTCGCTTGCCCAAAGTCTGCTTCATCAAGCTCCGACATCTCCTGTGCATCTCAGTACAGAGAGTTTCACTTAACCCTTTTGCAAAGTGGTCTTTCTATAAAACACCACTTTGCCCTCATTAAGCTTGCCAATAATTTTTCGTCGTTTCATACTTTATTTTCTTTCCCCGAGCCCATCTCAACATCCATCTCTCGATATGGCATCCAAGGAAGAGGCTCCTAGTGAGCCTCAAGTCATTAAAAGCCACAATTCCGATACCAACAATGGAATAACAACGGCAGTGCTCCAAAACCCTCTGGCAAATATGACCCGTGATGATCTTATCGCCGATGCCACGCAGTTCGCTCAACGAAAAGGTCTTGCTGACCATACCGAGGTCTTTCGCAAGGGGGCTCTACTAGCCAAAGTCAGCAACATACCTAGGGGCTACGAGGGGATCGGCGACTTGACCGAACATGAAAAGAGAGATCTACGGAATGAAGACGAGCATCGTTGGAGGTCCCAGCCAAAGATGCTCTACTTCCTCTGCGCCTTGTGTGCCGGCTGCGCTGTCGTCCAGGGCATGGATCAAACTGTCATCAATGGCGCCCAGGTACGTAGAACCACCCATCAAGTGTCCACAGATAAGCTTGACTAACAATATGTATAGCGCTTCTACTTTGACGAATACAAAATCACCGACAGGGCATTGAAAGGCTTGACCAACGGCGCCCCCTATGCGTCCGCTGCGTTGATCGGATGTTGGCTGAATGCCCCATTGAACAATTTCCTTGGCCGTCGCGGAACTATTGCCTTTTCCTGTCTCTTCGCTTTCATTACCGGAATTTGGCAAGCTGCTGCCAACAGCTGGATCTGTCTTATTGTCGCTCGTTTCACTCTGGGTCTCGCTGTTGGTGCGAAGTCAAGTACCACTCCCGTCTATGCTGCTGAATGTGCCCCAAAGACAATCCGAGGCGCCCTGACCATGATGTGGCAGATGTGGACTGCCTTTGGAATCATGATAGGATTTGCTTCCTCTCTCGCTTTCCAGAACCTGACATGGCCCAACGAGCACTCGCCATGGAGATGGATGATCGGCTCAACTTCTCTGCCTCCGCTGATAGTAGGCCTTCTGGTATACTTGCTTCCCGAGAGCCCTCGCTGGTATATGGACAAGGGGGACTTCCCGAAGGCGTTTGAGTCGCTCACCAAGCTTCGTAGAACAGAGCTACAAGCTGCTCGCGATATGTATCTTGCTTGGAAGTTCTTGCAGGTTGAACAGAGTGTTAAGGAAGGCCACAACATTGTCAAGGAATTTTTCACAGTCCGAAGAAACTTGCGAGCTGCACAGTCTTCGTGGTTCTGTATGCTCATGCAGCAGTTCTGTGGTGGTATGTATCTCCATAATTATTGCCGCTCATGAATAGTATCAGACTAACAGCTATACAGTCAATGTGATCGCCTACTATAGCACCCAGATCTTCAAGGATGCAGGATACACCGAGTCACAAGCGCTTTTGGCCTCGTTCGGCTGTGGTGTCGTCAACTGGCTCTTTGCCCTGCCTGCAATCCGGACTATCGATACATTTGGCCGCCGTAACCTCCTCTTGGTCACTTTCCCTTTGATGAGTGTTTTCCTGTACGGAACCGGCTCAAGCTTCCTGATTGCCGATGAAAAAGTGCGTCTGGCTGTTATCGCTGTTTGTATCTATATCTTCATGGCTGTTTATTCGCCTGGACTTGGCCCGGTTCCATTTACATACAGCGCAGAGGCATTCCCATTGCACATCCGGGCTCTGGGTATGGCCTCAGCAACATCCATCACTTGGGCTTTCAACTTTCTTCTCAGCTTTACATGGCCTATGATGGAGAAGGCCTTCACCGCACAGGGCGCGTTCTACTGGTATGCAACATGGAACATTTTTGGCTTTGTGTTTGCATATTTCTTGCTACCGGAAACCAAGGCTCTTTCTTTGGAAGAACTAGATATAGTCTTCAGTATCCGCAACCGTGATCATGCCAAGTATTATTTCAAGCGATTGGTGTGGTTTATGCAGCGAACCACGGGCGGTAACCCTGATCCTATCCCACCGCTGTATCAGCTAGAGGATTCTATGGTTCAGGTGGCGCCCAAGGATGAGAGAAGCGACTCGGTCTAAGAGATCTTTGTGATTTGTATGGGCACTCGAGGTGGTTGAAGGAGTTGTCACGCAGGACCCAATTGGCATTCGGAGTGTAAAACATGGACTTCTACTCGGTATGTGTAGTGTTGTTACATGTGTTTTTTTGTACTACTCGAGATAGTTTTTAATTGCATCATTATACTTAGCTGATTACCGTTAGCCGCATGGTTAATGTTAACACGTATCGGTTTTTTCCAGGCCTCTTTCTTCTCTATGATGCTGACCAACAACATACCACCTATACCGCAACTGTGAGCTCTGGATCGACAATGACGGCGTATGATGAGGTTGTTCAAGAATATGCTGATGAAGAATGCAGAGCTTGGATATGCAAGCTTATTAATGAGAGAACGCTCGACATTATCTATGATCAACTGGCCGACTATATACTCCAGCTTTCAACTCGACTTTTCTTCTATTGAGGCAATCTCCAAGGACCTTTCAGGGACATTTGAGGCCACGAGGAGGCCTCTGAAATTTGACATGTTCTTAGCATACTATTTCCCAATAATGGAACAATTTTTGTAAGCGCTGGAGCGAGTAGAGCAAAGGTCTGCTGTCTATAGAGAGGGAAACCCAGAGGAACAGCCACTATCTTTCCGGATGCGAGACTTGTGGAACACTGGCCGTTTCTAGTTCAACTATGCTACAAGGGCGTGCTTAGACATGGATGGCATATGCTGGTACGCTTTGCATAATGGTTTTTACATGGCAAACGAGAAGATGCAGGCTGAGCTCAAACGACCGATTCGAAAGAAAATGAAGCAACAGAAGGCATAGGAAGAGGAAGTGATCTCTCGGCTTGCCGAAGGTGTGACCAGATGATGCTCGAACCTAATGCACTCTAGGATACGTGACAGAAGATATATCCAGATTATGTCGACGTACGGACAGATTGGTTGACAAGTCAAGCTATACGATACTGCATCCCAAGGTTAGGCCTGGGTCTAAACTAATAAAACTTAGGGGTGGAGTTATAGATGGCCCTCAACATTCAGCTCAAGCGGCTTTTCTCTGCCCATTAATTACAGAACTGCCGACCAGGTCCCCGTTGTTGATCGACGCTACGTACCTACATATCTATTAACGGAGCAAAGGTTGATTGTTTGGGCTCTATTGAGGCGTTACGGAGTTCTCTATCTAGTCACACTGATCGCTCTCTTAGATGAAACTTGAACCTTCATCTCTGCGCTTGCGAGAGCCATCGGTTGGTTGTCTTTGAATTGTTTCTTCTAAGCAAGCAGTCTGGGGCAATAGCTTGAACCCCATTTTCCCTTGTATTTTCTATTGACCAGTATACCGAGGTTTGCTTTACATTGTGGTATCTTGAGTATATATGAATAATAGTGGGAAATCCTGATGCTTGTAATTTAACTATTAGAGTTTTCTGCAGCGTCAAGGGGCGAGTAGAAAGTAGTGTAATGAATCTGAGGACAGAGAATACCGAGGCTCAGGCTCGGTATCGTCTCAACTCTCAAGTACGGGTAACCTCTCTACTATATTTTATAGAGTTTTCGCCATGACATTACAATTACGTCTCATTCCTGTCATATATATCCTAAATAGGTAGGTTGACATGGCCGTGTATTGGTCAACAAACCATCGTAGGTGTTTTATCACGACCGTTGAAGATCGAGACCATTCCCTGGAGTCACTATTTAAACTACAGCAAGCCATCTCCGTCAGAGTTCAAAACTACTGCAGGCTAACTCTTAGCGATTTTGAAGCGCACAAGACCAATTCCCTTTTCCCCTGCTGCCCTGCATAGGTTATCGAAAATTTATCCAAGTTCATGTGTCAAAAAGACGGTGGCCTGCCTCTTTAGGCAAGCGTCCAACATCTCATACGGTGCCTGAGCGCGTTATAAATCGATGGCCCAACTGGGAAGGACGACCATTTCTCTTACTACCAGATGCGCATCCGTGCAGCCAACTAGACGAATTTTTCTCAGTTATGGCTTGTTGTCGGGTCGAAAGACCGAGGCTGAGCATCGTACTGGGTACTTGTAACCAACATCAGGGTAGCAGGTATGCTAGGTACACGTGCTTGTGTCTCAGGCTAGAGATGGTCTGGGTGAATCGACACGGTCTACAAGTTAATTTCCTCTGGAGGTAAATTTTGAGATAAAAGAGAGTTTTCGGGCCGTGGTGACGGATACTACTGGAAAGAGAGGGAAAAAGTTGGTTTAGTTTTGTTTGGATTTCTCTCGTAAGATGTAACAGTATAATCTGATTCGTGGTTGCGAGAATATGTCGTGAGAACAAAGAATAGGAAGTCAGCATTTCATTGGTTGAACATTGAAGATTTTGAACAAGGGCGTGTCTAGGAACCACGAGGCGCGGTTAGTCCCCGAACGAATGATTGACAGTTGACAGTTGCCCACTAAGGAAATGCTTCCAGGGGCACGTACATGTCACATGTCTACGGTGTTTACAGTGTCTACAGTGAAGATGATGAAGGCCGGTTACTTTAGGTACCAGGCTGGCTTTCAAGATGCAAACTTCCACCCACAAGCTTCACCACCATTATCATCACCATCATACCATCACCTGCCTATTATCTACTGGACACTTACTATTCACGAGTCATACCAAAACATCGCCAATACAAGCAGTGGTACGTGCTTAGAGATTGATAGGAGAAATACTGGAGAATGACTTTTCAATATACTCCGTAGTCGCACACTGTAACCGAGTCCCTTCGGTCCTTTTCATGCATCGGCTCCGAGCCCTGTCACGAAACAAGTCTCATTCTTCGGCGCCCGTTGGCTGCTCCCTACGGGGCCTCCCAATGACATCCTTGGCTCGGATCGCTCAATGATAATCGACATCTCTCCAGACCAGGATCTGCGGGACTTGGCAACGCCCCACGACCAAACCCCGTTGGGACAGCTCCGTTAAGAGGCCCAGCATCTTGGACCAGCTTTGCTAACCAACCGTATGAATCTGTGACTTTGCCCGACGTACAGAACGCCTCCCGGACCTAGGTTACTGGTCCCAGAAACCATCCATCCCTGCACCTACATCAACCGCTCGATGGCGTTCTGACGACTCGCTTCTAGCGTTGGGCTCTGTAAGCCATCACCAGGGACAGACAAGTCCACCGTCAGGCGAGAGGCAACACTCTTAGACACGGGCCCCTAGAGCGAAAATATCAACTTTTCCTCTTACGTTTCCATGCGTGGAGGCGGGTCAACGGAGGCCAACTTAGGATCAGCTCACTAGATAGTTATAATGGCCCTCCCACGTCCTCCACGCCCCGCTACCGCGGGACTCTCTGTTCTTACACTCTGGAGCCCTTGATTCTTGATGTTGATGTTCTGTCGACCATCATAGCAATATGCGAAACCCACCTATCGAGGTGGTGGCCAACTGGCCGCAGCCAAACTACGATGACCCTGTGCATCGTGGACCCGCCCTTCTGATTATCGAAGTGACAATTATGTCTGTCGCCATCCTCACTCTGCTGGCACGTCTTTACGTTCGGATATTCAAAGTCAACAAGCATGGCCTTGATGACTGGCTCATGCTGCTCGCCATGGTAATTTCATCCTACCCCTTCCGAACCTCGGCCCCCTCAGCGAGCACGTGTAATGGTTGCCAATGCTGACTTACAGGTTCTTTAGATCCTTAGTATTGGAGTTACGGTCTGCGTGATTCTAGCAGCTCAGCTCTATGGATGGAATATCCATGTATGGGATCTGAAAAAGTCACAGGCGGAAACTGGCCGAAAGGTCTCTCTCGCTGCCCAAGTACTCTTCCTATTCTCTTCGGGACTGGCAAAGAACTCTATCCTCGTTTCCTATCTCCGCATTGCTCCTGCTCGCTCTTGGCTTCGACGTGCGACTTATGCCTCGCTTGCTTTTGTAACGGCCCTCATCTTCATATTTCTCATAGTTCTTTGGACACAATGTCGGTAAGTTTAGAACGTCTGGATTAACTACTACCTAGACACCATATCACTAACAAGTCATAGACCAACCTCTGCCTATTGGAGCTTGACAGGGGGCGATAGTTGTTCTGCTGAAGGTCCTCGCGTGTTGTAAGTTGTCTATCCAGGTAGCTTACCCCTAACTTGTCGCTGACCATATATAGATCCCAAGCTATTGCTACAGTCATTGCGGATCTGCTTGTCTGCGCTTTGCCTCTACCGACGCTCTTTCACCTGAAACTTCCTCTCTCACAACGCGTCGCCCTCATCGTCGTCTTCTCCCTTGGCCTAGTTGTCGTTTTTGCAGCCTCCATGCGTGCCTATTGGACGTACTACGTGACAGAAGTAACCTACGACGTTACCTGGGAGGGCTTTCACTTATGGATTTGGACCGCTGTGGAGGCAAATCTAGGAGTTATTTGCGGTAGTGTGCCAGCACTTCGCCCGCTATTCAGAAACATGTTCCGATCCCGAAGCACCAGTTATTACGAGGAGAACCCTACTTCTCACGCTTACCCGCCTGGCACTGCACAAGGTGTTGTGACGGTCGTCACTAGCCCCAAGAAGATTACTCGAACATGGACCGACAGTCTGCAACGAGGGAGCAAGGGGATGAGGATTCAGGACGACCACATCGACGTTGAAGAAGGCTACAACTCAAAACGACAGAAAGACACAAATAGTGGGGTGTCCTCACTCGAGATGGATACATGGCCGCCTAGTCAACACCCAACATCTTGGCCCATGAAGTGATGATTTGACATGCATTTGGCGTTTGAATTGGATGGGAATTACGACGCTCTACGAAGCCGGAAACATTACGGATTAGGGTCCCGGCATAAACAGGATATAAATACATCGGCGCTTTTCTATATATAATGGTTAACTACAAAACTTTTTTCTATCAGAGATATGCACAAAAATTTCCTCCTTGCCTGACGTGAGTAAGAAGTACAGTCTCATCCACCCCAATCAGGCGCCTGGATTTGAGCAGCCTACCCAAGAAGTTCAACCGTCACGAAACTCCTATGATAGTAATAGTTGATTTAGCGTGTAATTCCTCGACAAGGTGATCACGATGCTAGATTGGCCTTGCCAAGTATATTGCGCTATGGGTGATTACTGGAACGCGAACCAGATAGTCGGGATGCGCTAACGAAGCGGATCGGCTTTCCCGTCCGTATGATGCAGGCGTTGCTGTTAGTATTCCGGTTGGTACGCATCGCTGTATCAGCCCTCTCCAGCAGGGCTATCGTCACTACCGTCTGGTGAGTCCAACGACAAGTCCCGTTTTGGCCTAAGGAGGTAGCACCAGTGATAGATATCCGGATCATTTGGCAATAGGTTGGGTGTGAGAACCTTGGCTAGGACCTCGACGTCAAAGGGCAGATCATCGAGATCAAATCGATAGGCCGAGTAGCTGAAAGAAACCCATACAGCACCATCAGCAAGACAATCTCGGACCCCATAAGCCATGCGGCGCAGTGCGGTTTCACCGCCGCATGAGATGGCATCAACAGTGCTCTTATCAACAATGAGGTCAAACTTTTCTGTCAGATCCAGCTGCGTAGCGTCTTGAACGCCATAACGCATTTTCACATCTCCAAAAGCTTGCTCCTCGAGATCGCGGCCACGGTCAATAGCGAGTGGCTCATAGTCGACGTTTAAGATATTCCGGAAACCCCGAGACCGGAAGTGATTCTGAAGGTCGCTTGTACCGAAGCCGATGTGGAGGATGCGGGCCGTTGGCGGATCGAGCCGGTCGAGAATGGGCTGGATCAAGGACATGAAATCAGCAGACGGAAGAAGCCATTCAAATGCCTTTTCAGAGGAGAATCGCTCATGCCAGTAGCTCTGCTTCTCAAAGTCGGCGACCATGATGGCGGAGAGGACACCGTGAGTGTCGCGGAAGATGGGGGAGGATGGTGAGATAGGTGGGATCTGAGGAGCGGGCGTCATCGAGTTTTTGTACTGTAGCATTGGTTTATCTATAGTAATATGTATGTGCTTTAGTTCAGGCTACGGTATCATGAGAATGAGTTTTTTCGCAAATCCTGGCTGTTGGTTTGGGATTTGGGCCCACAGAACTGGGATTGCTGGGTAGCCATTGATGGGGCGGCCAAGAAGCTGGAAGCTTCATGAATGATGTTATCTTGTTCTAATCTTGGTCTGTTCATTAAATGAGTATCAAAGTGTATGAATGAATGGCTGTTGGTTGACGGGAATGCGTTGGCTAGTAAGTAAAATCATGATGGTTTGTAGTGCCCTCTTGGTAGAGTGGTTAATAGAATAATATAATCTGAATAAACACCGATGATCGAACTTGGATACACAAGTCAAGTGTTGAGAGAAAGCGGTGGGCATGACTCGGAATAGGGAGTTGACAATACCTGATACTCAGGAATATTATCATCAAGTTGCGTTATAATGGTTCAACGTTGTGATAAATGGAGATAGGTTAGAGGTCGGAATAACGATGGCTCTAGCCCGAGTTAAGAAAAAGAAACACCCAACGTTAGGTATTTTTAATACCACGTTCCAGAAGGACCCTGATTATCATCTCCGTACTATATTACACACACCACACATCTTGAAGAAGGTGTTATGCCAGCCCGTTCAAGACGATGACGTAGGCAGTTTCGGCAAAAGATTGGCAGGGGTTGCTCCAGCAACCCCGCCCTATTAATACCAGCCAATGAGAAAATACAAAGGTCTCTAGCCACACTCGGGAGCGAGGCGCTGTCTCAGCTCCGCCTCAGAATGCCGCGTAACACCTCGACGAGGAATTGAATTGAATTCAAGCCAAGACGGGTTGAGGGAGGAGAAAGAGGCTGCTTACATAGTACGAGGCGCTTAACGTTTAATGAGGAGAAAAACTCAGGTCAACTCTTTCTTTTTCTCCCACTTAAACAATACTATCAGTCAAAATTTGGTCTGCTTTTGTTTCTTGTTTCGTTTGTTGATTTAGCGGTCCAAGTCCAAGTACACAACCTGCATCCATCCCCTCTATAAGTCACCTCTTTCAACTACTATAAGCCCAGACAAAGATCAACAGATCAACTATACAAAGACAATATGGCACCAGCTTCGTCACAAGCAGATCCCTACAGCATCGTCGTGGATCATCTCACGAAACGCGATCTCCAGAATCCAACTCACACGCAGCAAGTAACCTTGGGCATCATCGCCGTCTATGTCGTTGTCATTGCTATTCTATGGAACGTTCCCTATGTCCGTATGGTTCTCTGGCCCTTCAAGGTATGTTATCGTTATCCTACATATGCCATACCCCTATAAACGCTAACACTCTATAGATGCTGGTCATCGCATTTCACGAGTTTGGCCACGCCATCACTGCTGTTCTCACTGGAGGTCGCGTCAAGTCCATCAGCCTTGATCCTCACGAAGGCGGCGTCACTCACATGATCGGCGGCAAGAGTGCCATTACTCTACCTGCTGGCTATCTAGGATCTTCCATCATCGGCGCGCTTCTGACCTTTTGCGGCTTCAACATCGTCGCCAGCAAAGTAGCCAGCATCGTCCTCGCCGTTTGCTTCCTCCTCACTCTCTGGTGGGGAAAGCGTGATTGGCTCACTATCTTGACTATCCTTCTCGCCGTCGGACTCCTCATCGCTTGTTGGTTCATCTCTCACGCCCAGGCCCTGCGTTTTGTCGTCCTCTTCATTGGCGTCATGTCTTCGCTTTACAGTGTGTGGGATATCTGCGACGATCTGATCCTGCGTAAAGTCAATTCCTCCGACGCTAGTGTCTTTGCAAAGAGATACGGTGGCTCTTCGCAGTGTTGGGGTGTCATCTGGTCCATCATTTCAGTCCTGTTCATGGCTGCTGGTATCGTCGCAGGTCTGGCCGCCTTTTCACAGTCGTTTGAGCAACAGGAGAAAGATTCTCAGAAATTCATTCCTACCTAGACTGTTGTCTTGTCTGCGTAAGGACGTCACTGTCAAATCTTTGTCATACATTGTATACCCATAGGGGTGTGTGGGAGGACATGAGGGTTGCTGGTAACGCCTCGTCATGATAATGAAAGTGGTTTGGATATGGTCAAGTGGTAATTTAAGGAGGAAAATTGCGTGCTACAACTCGCTATCGTCCAGCAGCGAGTTTGTATTTGATACCCTTGAAGACGAAATCTTCTTCGCTAGTCGGACAATACGGAATACTATTTCATCATAAGATCTACGTATGTTTCCCTATTCTGTGAATCCCAGGCTTTATGATATACCCCTATTCAGACTTATTCGGTCCTTTCACAAGCACCTTAGGTCTGACGAATGTCTTGTGGTACCATCGTGATCATTTCAAAGCGATGACTTAGCCTCATGAAACATGACTGACGATGATGATGAGCTAGCGTTCGACTTTGACTAGTTTCTTAGTCACAGCTTCCCAGACATAAGACGCAGGGACAGTGAAGCATTTGGAAAGCCTCTTTCTCTTTTTTCCCCAGATTTCTTACGTTGATATCAAGTTGGACCCATTTCACTAATAACTAACCAACAGAATCACTCAAGTTAACCGATCATTCGACAACATGGCTGGCAGTAGTCTGGCCTGCTCCATGACCAGGATTGGTCGCCCAACCAGCCAAGAAGATTTCTCTCACGAACCTCCAACCGTAAGCCTCTCAGGGGAGCACTACTTTTTCAGTGGTCCCGTCAGAAGCTATGGGTAAACGAACATTAGACCCCCTTACACGAAGCTCGCCGTTACTGACTTATGAAAGACGAGTTCATCGGGAGATTTCCGAGAACTTAAACCTCGATTTTGATCATACCCACGGGGACATCAGCTCCGAGTACATTATTCTCGGCCCCAACCTACGCTTCTTTCGATGTAGCCGTACTTGGCAGGGGGACGTTGCTGCTACAAGTGAGTATCTATACATACATCCTCTTGTTATATAGTATTGACCATAAATATCTAGACAGCAGCGATTTTGAAGATTACGAGGAAATCTCAGACTTGTTTACCGAGCACGATGTTGAGCGCCCACCCTTCCTGTACCTCGGCCCCAACATGTTCTTCTACACCCGTGTCGAGGATGGGTCCGAGATGTGGAAGCTATCCTCTGAAATCACCCGCAACGGCTTGGAGGTTACTTCCAGTGCAGTTCGATCTGCTGCTGAGAGCCTCTGGCTTGGAGTTGGCGGCGCATGGGTTGCGCAGTATCGGGACAGCCGCTTTAGGTTCGACCTTAAGGGTCACTACGAAGGCTTGAAGAAGGCTCTGCAGAAAAAGCAGGAGGAAGAAGTCACTATTAAGGCTCTGGCGTTGAACTTGACTGATGGCAACTCATATGCCTGCGTCTTTAATGATGGCCATGTCGTGTACA
This sequence comes from Fusarium abutilonis, assembly GCA_021655885.1. Taxonomy (NCBI): domain Eukaryota; kingdom Fungi; phylum Ascomycota; class Sordariomycetes; order Hypocreales; family Nectriaceae; genus Fusarium; species Fusarium abutilonis. The sequence goes on from JAJJWN010000087.1 coordinate 39,724, forward strand.
AGGCTGGGGTGGCCGGGTTTGATGGAAAGGAGTTTGAGCATTGGTGTGAGCAGAACTTCAGCTTCACTCAGAGATTGAGTTTCGAGTAGTTTAATTATGTTTTTGGAGCTGTTGAAAGCTATTGGAGCAGGCTGTTACGATGTATTCGGAGGCACAGGACTCAGGTCTAGATCATGGAGTATCTGACTAGCTGATCTCACATGAGAGCAACCAAAGGTGACAAAGGTGATTGATACACCTTATATTGAGTTCATCAACGGCATCAGTGCGTGGGATGAGAATACTGTGCTCATATCAGATTGTCTTAAATTGTAAATTGTACAAGCTCGATGTTACCACCGGATCATACAGCGTTGCACTGGAGGACGAGACCATGACAATTCCAGCCGACGCTCCTTTTCCAGTTAGCATCAACAGCCTCAAGGCCCATCACACACCAGAGCAGACCTGCATCTATCTATTACACAACCACGACCACAACCACGACCACAACCA
>JAJJWN010000087.1:40308-298048 GCA_021655885.1 Fusarium abutilonis
CACGACCACAACCACAACCACAGCCCGCTACTCTGTATACCGTATACCCGTCACACAGCAACTACAAGCCGCAAGTCCTGTTGAGACGCTCACTTCGGTGCTTTTCGCGGATGATATTGCCGCGGCCCGCGATGGAACTGTTCATGTGTGCACCAAGGCCGCAAACGCCGTAACACGGGTCCCAGCCGCTGACGGGAGATGTTGTGATGGTGGCAAGTGAGGAAAATCCCATGATTGTTGTAGGATCGACGGGTAAGAATGAGCTATATGTTGTGACTGATGGGGTTAATGCAGCGCCCGTGGATGGGTAGACAGAGCCGGCAAGGCTGTGGAAGTCAGGCTGGATAAAGGCGGCGGGTATAATATTTTTAAGTAGAAAACAAGTTCCAAGAGACGACTATTCAAACTCGCATCTCCCGTCATAATTCTCTCTTCTGAGAGTAGAGCCCTTGAAGTGAGCCAATCTATAGTAGTCCCATGCCTATCGGCAACATGCCCCAACGCCAGGTTCTCTCATTCATAAATCGCCATGCTGTACCTTTTCTTGAGTTTCGGAAGACTAAGATGTCGGTAAATGCCTCTACCATCGCCCACGTCGCCCACGGCCTCCAAATCCACCGCGGCCCCCTCCTCCGGACATGCTCTGATCATATCCAAAGCCGCCTTGGTTGCCGCCGAAACCACCACTAAAGTTGCCTGCTTGGCCGCCCTGTCCACCTTGTCCGCCAACTCCTCCAGCATTTTGCATGCCAGCGAACATGGCGTTCATTTGACTGGGGTCCATTTGGCTTGGGTCCATGCCTGAGGCCATCATCTGCTGCATCATCTGCTGCATCTCAGGAGGCATACCGTCCATACCTCCAGACATTCCTCCTTGCTGACCGCCCGAGTTACCACCACCTGGCATACCCATACCGCCCATCATCATCATGCTGTTGAAATCTTCCATCATCTTCTTATTGTTCTGGGCGAAGACGTCGGCTCCAAACTCGCCCCGGACCGTCTCCTGCTTGGAGGCGTAAAGTGCCCACGTGAACTCGTCGAAGCCGTAGTTGAAGTAATCGCTAATGTCTGTACCGGGTTTGCGCCACGGCTTATCACTGTCTGGGAGGTCTTGAGGGGGTCATGTTAGTCACTGGACACAGTAGATCAAGGGAAGTCACTGACCTTCATCAATGTTGACTTGAGTGATGGGTTTTCCTGTCCCAGGGTGGATTGGATTGACATTGATGTCTATAGTCGATTTAGATGCAGCGGCTGAGGTCTTATCGGCGCTGGGCGCAGCGACATTGACGGAACTGGGTTGTCGCGACTCGGATTCCTTCTTGACAGGCGCTGGTTGTGCTAGCATATCATTTGAAGCTGTCCGTTGTGGAATATTTCGAATGTCGCTGTATTTGGATTGCCTATGATAGAGTAAACTGCTTAGCCAATCTGTCTAGGAACCCGGCGCATTTAGGGAGATCGCGTACTGTGGAGGAGCTGCTTTGGTACCATCTTTGCGCTCGGTGATAATGTCAATGTCCTTGAGTATGAATTAGCTGATGAGTCCGGAACATGACGCGGTTAGCGTACAGAGTCATCGTCGTCATCATCCTCGTCCATGGCCGCACCCTCATCTTCTTCTTCGCCTTCCTCGAGATCGTCTGCTTTAGGTTTGTCCTCTAGAGTTGCGCTTTCGGGCTTGGGCTCATCGGGCACGTAAAGATCATCATCTTCGTCAATATCCATGTTGGCGATTCTCTAAAGGTAATTCTATGGTAGATCAATGTAATGGGAAGGAGTGAATTGTGGAAGCTGAATATAAGTACAAAGACGTCAAGCTCAAGCTCTCGCGGTGTTGTTACAGTAGCTGTTCGGCGCCGATATTTCTCCGGGACCTGATTTACCGTTGCTTTCGGCTCTCACCGAGACTCACCGATGGCTAAGCTGGTCCAAGCGCAGGTCAACTTGAACAGGCTCAGTCTCAAGCTTGTAGACTTTTTGGCGTCCAGTGTCGCGGCGTCAAAACACGTTCATTTCGCGTGAACTCAACCTTAAATTCACTGTCGCATTAAGTTAAAGGGCTTAATTTTTTGCCCTGAGTATGCCATTGAACCGATCTATAAGCGGCCCAGCAGGTGGTTTAAGCATCAACACCGGTGCTGCTAACGCCTTGTAAGCTCCACACCCAAACAAAACAACCATTATCCACTTCAGCCCATTATCTTTACGAGCCTCAAGCCCACGACGACTTCATTTTACTGACCCACGCGCCTTCATCTACAGAGGCGCCCCCGACTCTAAGCCTTCTGCCGCTGGTAATCTCTTTGGTTCATCCGCTACCCCCACTGCCAACACTACAACAGCGGCAAGCGGAACAAGCACCATGGCGACAGCAGGAGGTCTCTTTGGCGGCGGCGCGCAAAAGACGGGGACAGGTCTTTTTGGACAATCGGCTACAGCAAGCACGGCTACCCCTTCAACTGGCGGCCTCTTTGGAAATACTGGTGCTACGAATACCCAGCAGACGCAGAGCACTGGCACTGGACTCTTTGGTAACGCTGCCGCTAGCAACACTACCCAACAACAAGGTCAACAGCAACCTGGTGCCGGTCTGTTTGGACAGAAGCCTGCAGCAGCAGGAGGACTATTCGGAAACACTACATCTACCCAGCAGCAGTCGACACCAACAACTGGAACAGGTCTCTTTGGCCAATCGACCCAAAACCAAACCCAGCAACAGCAGCAGCAGCAGCAGCCTCAACAAACAGGCACAGGCACGGGTCTGTTCGGTCAATCCACAGCAACAAATACCCAGACAAACACAGGAACTGGTCTTTTTGGTCAATCTCAAGCACAACAAGCTACAGGCGGAGGTCTATTGTACGTCGTCTAGCGCACTGATCTTGGTGACACAAGCTAACATCCATCAGCGGTCAAGCCCAACCTCAAACTCAGCAAAACAACACACTAGGACAGCCCACGAACCAGGTCTCAGCCGTTCAGATTAACTACGACAGCATCCGTCCCCGCACCCGGTTCGATGACCTGGCCAAGCCCGTACAAGATGAGATTGCGCTGTTGGATAAGGGCATTCAGCGAGTCATTAAGATGCGAGACGAGATTGGCGAATTCATGCCCCAGCACGAGAAGGATATCGAACAGCTCGGCCTCGACGTGAAGTTTGTCGAATCAAAGTTCCGCACCGTTCAGGTGGCTCTCAACAATGATATCCAGACTGTAAAAGCCCTCCAGGACCTGACCCGCAAGAACGCCGCCGATGCCCGACTATGCTTCCGCGGCGCCGACAACCTCAAATTGCCGACACACTACCATCAAACCGGTCTGTTCGCCAGCCAAGCCCCTGTTGCCGACTCCAATGGCGCAGACGCCGCTTCAACACACGCAGATGCGCAGGACCTCATCACATACTTCAATCGCATTTGTGACGATATTGAAAAGTACAAGGCCCGCCTTGACGAGTACCGCGGCGATATTGAGCGCGATATGCCCGGCGTCGAGAACGGCTTGTACGAGCAGATTCGAGCCCTGCGGGATCGTAGTGCGGGCAGCGTAGTTGTGCAGGACCAGCTGAACGAGGTTTTGCTGGCGCTTAGGGATACAGGCAGTGCGATTGTTGCGCAAGCCGGGCAAATTGCCGACACCCGGGAACGATTGTCGCGGCTTCAGGCTGGTATCGTGGATAGCGGAGTGTATGCCATGGGCATGAATGCGTAGATGTTAGCGATATGGAGAATAAGGCGAAGGCCGTTGAATGGTAATAGCAATCTGTTGGGCGCCAGAATCTATTTCTAGTCAGGCTGGGAGACAATGGGTCATAAAGGCATCATATGGGAGAAGCAGGATACTGGTATTAAAAGCTGTAGTCGGCGAAGATACACCCTGACGACATGTACGAATATTACTTGACAGCAAAAGCCGGTAGTACCGTTAAGGCTTGGGGAGATGGGAGTAGAAATATGTTGGACACATAAAATCAAGTATTAAGCGTATTGAGCATAATGCCATAGTGATCGTCCGAGAATCGTTTTGAGGTTGATCCAAATTCTTTAAGTGTTCATTATCTTGCCTCGCAGGCTTGGGTATCAAACCAATCAGTGTCGTTATATATATACAAATAATCGCTGCGCGTTCCTTCAGGTCTTTCTTTTGTGTTGCTCCTGGCCTACTAAAAGGTTCCCTCTCCATCACCATCGTCCCCATAATCCTCTCCAAACTCATCACCATTGTCGAAGTAATTTTCAGCATCATAATCACCCGCGTCCTCATCGTCGTACACCTCATCCTGCTCGTCCTCTTCTAAGCCCTCCTCATCCTCGAGCTCTGCGCCCTCTTCACCCTCCTCTTCCTTAAGAGCCTGCAAACGCTCGAGGAGATTCTGGCCGCGCATTTCATCTTCACCCTCGCCCTCAACTCCCATGCCAAAGGCCTCCTCAGCATTGGGAAGTGCACTGACACTGCTGAGTTCGAGTTTTCGGCGCTTATAACCACCAGAAAGACCTGCGTCGTTGGATGCTTTTGCGTCGATGGTTTCGTAGAGTTCGCTGGGGAAGAGCTCGCGGCAGACTGGACGATTGGACCAGTCGGGAAGAGCGCGCTCTTCGCGGACGAACTTGTGGGAGTAGGTGGGCACAGCGGTGAAGGGATCGATGGAGGCTTTGCTCTTTATGCCATAGCGGGCATTCTTCTGGGCCTGGCCATAGTTCTTGCGCGGTGCTGTTGGGTCGTGAAGGGCTGTCTGCTTGGATGTGTATAGAGGAGAGGCGTGGATCTGGTGCCTGAGGAGTAGAAGATGTTGAACGGCGGACTTTTCGCTTGCGGCGAGTTCTCGGGGGGTTGGGACGAGGTAGGGCTGGTTGTATTGTATGTTAGAGCAGTTACTCAAGGTGTGACATATTGCTTTGCGCTCTGGTAGAGACACTTGACAGCAGAAGCTAAAAGTGGGATATAGAAGGGCTATTACATACCGGAAACAGCTCAGAAGGTCGCGCATCAGGTTCATCGCCTGTATCCCAGGGAACATTAGGCCTTCCACCCCGTCCGCCGCCACGTCCACCACGGCCACCTCCTCGACCGCCTCGAGACATTGGGATGCGCGCGTTGAGTATAACAAGACTGAGAAAGCGGTGGGACCAATTCCCAGGTTGAGATTATTGTGAGTAAATATTGGTAGTGGCTGATTGGAGCTGTCGTCGATATTCGCGATTGATATTTGAGGCAGAATGTTTTTTTGCGGGGTGTTGACTCTAACGTTAACTTGATGGCGCTGAATGCGCCGGCAGAAAAAAAAAGAGAGAGATGGAGCGGAATTTACTCCGTTATGACGCTGCCCCGCTGGATCTGGCAGTACGATGCCAGGTAGGTAGGTATGTAGGTAGGTAGGTATTTAGAAGACTGCATTTCTACACAGAGGTTATTCGAAGTCACTAGAAGCAGTAATAGTCAGTCACTAAAGAAGCTCTGTAGTTTGAGCAAGAGAAGTTATTTACAGTAGTTCCTTCTATACCTGTAGAATGAGCCTGTCTACCTCATGGAAGGCTCAACTTCTCTCTTTCTTAGACCACGTACCCCTCTATAACTTGCAGCTTACACATTCATACAGCCCAACACATCCAAAACAATTAACACACTCTTCAAAGCTCTCTTCCATCATCTATTTCTCTTATACAAATCATCATGTCTGAACGTATCATCCCTCGGCGAGATGACAACGTTCCTGTCACTGGCCTAGCAGAATTACAGGCTCATCTCGCTGAACTCCACGAGCCTGGAAATGAATCAATGCCTCTAAACCACAAGCTCTTTGACGATGTCGAGCTTCAACTCACCCGTAACACCCCTTTCTCTTCAGTGAATCAAAACATATGCTAATGCAATACAGCATCAAACATCCCTATTATTCAGCCAACTCTTCTCCCTCCGCTCATGTCCCTTCTCAAGACTACAAGCCAGGATCCAACCGTCGTTTTCTCCCTCACCACCAAACTTCTGTCTCCTCTCTCATTCACCCAGTGCCTCTCCCTTGGAGATACCGAATCTCTCGTCTCAGCTCTCAGTTCTCCTCTTCCCGGCGCGAATCTACTCGCCCTCAACATCATTCAAAAGGCAGCCAGCAGTCCGTCAGAGGTCGATGCCCTCGCCGCGTTACCCGAGGTTGTCGACAATCTGCTACGCACATGGCTGAATTCTCCGGATGCAGATGTTGGTGGAAGTGCTACGAGGGTCTTGGGTAGCTTGCTCGAGACAGATTGCGACATCATGCCTGAGCACCTTTCGACCATGACAAACGGCGTCAATGGTACATCTCCATCGGAAACAGAACTCGTCAAGCGCCATGTTCCAGGCCATGCTAGTCTTTGGCGCTTGGTCATCTGGGATCGACATTACCTCGAAATCATCGTTGCCATCTGCCGTCCCGTAACTATAACTCGCCAAGTAACGTTTGCTCAAGATCGCCTCCTGCGAATCATCCCCCGTCTTAGCGCTCTCCATCCCCGCGCCTTGGCCATATCGCCCTTCCCAGACTTGTTTCCCCTGCCCGAATACGCCGATGAGTCAATTGGCCATGGATTACTGCAATGGGCGGCGCTGAGTATGGTTGACACAAGTGATATGCTTATGCATCATAATCTCATTGTCTTCTTTGAAACTTTTGTGAGCATTATGCGGATCGCGGGCAACTCGGCGGATAAAGATGCTATTGTGCGCAATGTAGTTAGAACGGCAGCTTCGCACGACCAGGAGCTCCTGGTGGCTTTAAGAAGCCTTCCTGACCGGACGGTACAAGAGGAAGCAGAGCCGTTGGCTAGGTACATCAGCCGGATACTGGACTGAGACGGTATATGGCCGAAGGGAGTTGAAACACAACTGCAATGCTTAAGCCATTGTCAGATCAGAAACATCATCCTTGTGTGTAGAATAATACATTAATAGCCTATAGAAATGTCCAAAAACGTTGCACATTTCGATTAACCTTTATCCCCCCATGGAAAGTCTCATGATATGTCTGTCAATGACTGGTATGCACTGCTAGCGTTACATAACTTTACTCAGATGACAAAATGTACGTGGCGAGCAAAGACATCAGACTGAATCAAACGACAAACAATTGTTTGCAAAGAGCACATAAACATACATACAGTATATGGCCACATCCCGGTATAACTCATAGTACAGGTCCCCAGGCCGGCCTGCCGCCATATCTGATGGCCTGGGGTATCTAGAACAACGTCATGAAAAACCAACATTCTCTATTATTCCATCCAACGCCCCCCTCCTGACCGTCAGCAGCCGCGGAGGTAGCTCATCCTATAGCATCCTCCTCGCATCTGCCTCCCGGTCACCAACTGGTTCCACCGTCGCTCGGCTCACCTCACTATCCCGCCTATTGCCAGCCTGCGTCATGCCCTCGATGCCCAGGCCAACTTCTCCGACTCGTCGCAGAACCACCAGAAGCGAGGTGCGCAAGTCTGCTGTAAGATCCTTGGTGAGGAGATCAATCGCAAGAGGGTAGAAGTCCGGGATGTGCTCCTTAAAGGCGTCTTCAGGGAATGTAGCAAAGCCTTCTAGAACATCGACAACAACCGGTCGCCACGCGACAATGTTTCGGTGTTGACTCTCCTCTTCCAAAGCAGTGTAACCATGTATAATGTCCTTGCAGAGGGGCACCAGGGCAGCCTCCACGTCAGGTCGACTTTCCAGTCGCTCCGGCGCATTATCAGCAAACATACGGAAGAGAATCGAGATGTACGTCGCAGCTGAACCACTCTCTTGCTTGAGGAGATTGGGCGGCTGCTTCATGAAACCCTCTCGCCACAGTCTCATTCGCAGCTCCTTGTCCTCGTTAAACCGTTTCGCAAACAGGTACGACCGCTTAAGTAGTGCCATGAGTCGCAAGAGCTCGGCCGAAGGGATGTGTGCGTAGACACGATCGTTGCTAAACAGCTCATTAACCGTCTCGATCATCAAAAGCTGCAAAACGCAACGAGAGATAATATGGTTGAAGAATCGTCGTCGCGCTGCTGTTACCACTATCGGCTGCTGTTGAAGATTGGAAGATGGCTTGAACTCTTCAAGGGGGGCTTGAGGGCCCTCTGTTGTTGGTGTCTCAAGCTCATCCTCCACTGACGGGGGTGCAATGGAGTCATCCTCCGCCTCATCCCTGCCGTTGATCTTGAGGGACTTCCCATCCACCGGTGTAGCCTCTTGTGGAGTTCCTGAAAACTCAAGGCCATTTGGTGGAGGTGATATCGATGCTGTGTTGTTGATCGCTGTTGCTTTGAAAAGCTGATCTGCAGTAGTCCGCTTAAATAGTTCGCAAAAAGCACTAACAAGCTTGTTCCAGTGCTCTGGCTTAAATTTGGTGACGTTCTTATGGATCAACTCTTGCAGACAGTTACTGCCAATTCGCGAGATGGTGTCGTTTTCTTGGCAGATACAGAGCGCCAAAAGCTCCAAGAACCTGTCTAGCATATACTCCAATGCATCGAAGTAGTGTGTGAATAGAGTGATCATGTTCCGCAGCGCTTGAATCATGGTGGTTGATAGCCATACTGACAACTCTTCATGGCTGAGAACATTGGACATTTCTGGCCTAGATCTCAACACCATAAAGATAGGGTAAAGCTGCTGGCGCCAGAGAATATCCCAGAATTCCGGTGGGAATCCTCCACCGTATTTGAGCAAGGTCTCAAAAAAGTACTCGAGGGCATTCGATCGCACCTCCAAGTCCTCTCCAGTCATAAGAACGTCATGGAAAGCGAAAAGAACAGGGAACCAGTAGCCCTCCTCAACTGACGTATTCGTTCGTGATCGCTTGGCTTCGGACGATTTTGCGGCTCCCTCAGGAGGTGGGACGTTGTTGTACTTTTGCGACAGTGGGCATTCGGGGGTCTTGAGCATGGTGGGAATCAAAGACTTCAACAGTTCTAAAGCTGCCAGACTCTTCTTCTGGAACTTGAGGTTCTTGGAGAACTCTGTCAAGCATACAATCAGATCAGTAAATGCACCCTGTGAGATGACAACCCCAAACTTGGTCTTGTACACCTGGTTGACGTTCTCATAAGCCAGATTGACAATACTCTCATGGGGTTCACGGGCAGCGACTGTGAACACGCCAAACATGGTCCTCCAACCAGATCGGATGTTATCACCTCGGGCTTGGATCATCTGGATCAGACACCTGAGAACCATATCTTTGACTGTAACGTTGCTTGAGTTGGCAAGGACGTGCTCAAAAGGCTTCAAGAAGTCTTTCTGAAACTTGAAACCAGCCAGTTCCTCAATCTCCATGAAACGCATTGATAGCTGGCGCAGTGAATCAAGCGCAAAGAAGACGATGTTCATGTTGTTATGGCATCCAACTCGGTTGAAATGCTCGCCAAAAACCTCCCAGATATTACTCCACTCAAACCTTACACGGTCCATGTTGTAGTAGCTGATCTCGACAATTTTCTGCAAGCTATAGGTTCGAGGCGAGTCGTTGGAACCAGACACTTTGATCTCATCCCAGCTGACTTCGGTCAAAGCTCTAGCAAAGTAGACCATGGCTTCACCACTAAGGTTTGCTGTGTTGGTAAAGATACGATCAACGCTGCGGATCACGTCATCTGATCGACTCTCAAGGGCAATCTCAGTAGAAAAGCCCTTGGACGAGGTTCCCGATCTGTGGCGTACCGGCGCTTTCCTTGAATTTGCGGACGAGTGGGAGTCAGAAGTTTCTGTCCTTTGCGGAGGCAGGAATCGAGCTTTCGACACGTCTGGCACAGCACTTTCGTCAACGCCACCTGAGATAAGCTGGAGCCGGTCAAGCTGGCTGATGCACATCAAAATATCCTTCCACGACTCGCGGAGAACGTTTCCCTCGGTCTGACCAAGTTCGAGAACAACCTTGAGTGCCTCGATGTTCTTGGCTAGCATCTCTTGTGGGTTATTCAGGTTGGTCGTGTTCTTCAAAGCTGACATAAACGCCTCCCTGGGAGTGGACAGATCAAAGAGGCAGGCAATTTGTGTGGCCAGCTTCATGCCTTCGAGGCAAAGCTTGTTTACCTCGAGATTGTGAGACTTTTGGATCTGGCTTGAGAGAGTAGAAAAGATTGACATCCAAGAGATGTTAAACATGGGGCTAACATGCTTGAAAGACGTCGCAAGAATATACTTCGTACCAGACTTGGTGGCATTGCGGCGCTGGCTCTTGAAGAGATCCTTGAACAGCTGTTCAGAACGTAGAGCAATCTCCTCTGATTGTTGCATATAGGCCTCTCTTTGTAGATCTCGGCCAACGTTGGACAAAGCCTGGCCAAGGCCAGCAGCAATACCAGTCGATTGGGCCGGTGGGTTGCCAGCTGCTGCTGCTGCATCACGCTCACTCTTGAGTACGATCTCATGGGCGGCGATCTCATCATAAATGCTTAGTAGGTATTCGTCAGGCAAGTCGGCGTTGTCGTTAATGCCCCGGTTGTTCTTGATAAACTCTTCCTTACTCATGCGCTTGGCAATCTTGACACTATGCAGATCAGTGTTGAGCAGAATGACTGAATAAGCAAGGACGTAAGCAGTATCCGCGTTGGCGAAAGCATTGGGGTTTCCAAGGACGTATCGCTCAGCAAACTTAAGCATGAAACGATCAATCTTTTGGGCTTCACCAGGCAGACGGAAAGATTGAAGAAATTGACGCAAAGAATCAACAAATCTCCTCTTGGAAAATTCCATGGTATCAACAAAAGCATGCATAATGTCGATATTCTTTTGGTCGCCTTCACCCAGGTACTCGCCAATTTGAGCCTTGTCAAGTCTGTCTTCCTTCAATAAGAATTCGGCAATATCCTTAGAGCTATCGCTAGGAATAAAACCATCGCGCAAAAGCAACTGGATACCCTTCTTAGGCTTGAAGTTGAACTGGTGGATTGCCTTTGTCAATGCCGTCTTTCTTGCCTTTTCCTTCTCCAGCTGATCCGGGTCATCCTCAAGAATAGGGGTCGAGGGCGGGAGAGGAGTCTCGACGCGAGAGACGCTATCGTTGACACTTGGATCAATTGATGGCCGAATATCCAGAGAACCTTTAGCCTCGTGATTCTCGGAGCGCACAGGCTCAGCATCTCCTCGTATCGGCGCTGACCAGTTTACCATAGATCGCAAAGTCTCGACCAGTGCTTCGATAGATAGACGCTTGATGGCGTATTCTTTGGGGTAATCGGGCTCAGCCTCTGGGTGAGGGGCAATGTGAGCGACTGTCAGGGGTGGCGGAAGCGTCGTCTTGAGTTGCCACTCGCTCGCAGGCGTCGTCTTCAGTCGCATCTCTTCATAGACTTGCTCGTTGATGGTCGTGATAGTAAGGGGGGTCGTAGAGAACTTGGATAAGTCCTCGATAATTGTTTGGTAAATATTATCAACTGACTGGTCGCAGTCGTAATTAAGGTAGATTTCAACCAGGGCCTTGGGGTCGGCACATAGTCTGTTTAGAACCGTGACGAACTGGAGTTTTTGAGACAAAGGTGCCGTTCTTCGAGCAAGGAGTGCTAGATAAACCTCGTTCAAGAAAACCTCAATCTCTTTCTATCGCATGTGTAAGCTAGCAAACAACAGAACACACACGGTAGTCGGACTTACCTTGAAATCGGCGCGCATGTATTTGATCATCAGCCAGAAGATCTCGCAGCTGACATTGAAGATTCGGTCGACCGAGCTGGCGCCATTACGGGTGATACTTAAACAAAGATAAAACTTGATTGCCTGCAGAAAGCTCGTAGGCTCCCCGCTTTTTGAATTCTTAATAGTACAGAAGGGAGAAGTAAAGACGGCAATATTGTTGTTGAGAAGTGTATGGATAAGGTGGAGGGAAATGAGCTTGGAGCGCATGGGTTGGCCGCGGACATCGTAGAGCTGATCAGGCGGCAGAACCTTGGTTGACAGGTTACAGAAGGACCGGAAAACAAGGTAAGCATCGCGAATGTAGACCTCGTCCTCGGCGTCCAGCGCCTCACCATCCTCCGTAGGCGAAGAATCGTGCCCTGGCTGGTCAGAGGCTGGAGTATCCGTTTCTTTGCGCTGGGGCTGGAGCCGCGTAACCATGGTCGGTCCATCGCCCAAGTTTGAATCGTCAAAGCTCTTGCGATGCTCAAGATCTTTCAATGTAAGCTTGACACCGCTCTCGGGAGCTTCGGCCGAAGCAGTCGCAGGCTCAGATGATGTATCCATTGGCTCGTCACGGTCTGCACTGTCATTGGCGCCGTTGGGCGTGTCGGTCTGGTCGAAGGTAGCATTGCTGGAGCCATGTTTGAGATGTTCAAGGTTGAGGCGAGCTTCCTTCATATGCAATCTCGTCTTGACACGCTCAAATACAGTACCGACCATCTGGGTCAGGGTACCTTGGGCAACCTGCTGGTTGGCAGTGCTTCGCGACAGCAAAAAGACATTGTACACTTGTCGCACGGCCTTGAGAAGACCAGCGCCATGAACGACGATCTTGTCATTGAGAACGGCGGCAAGCAAGGACTTGACAATCTGTAGCTGAATTTCAACAGCGGTTGTTTCGCCCTGGAAGCAGTTGCAGATTGTGTCGATAGCTCGCTCGATCAGGGGAGGGACGGGCTCAGCACCCTCTTCGGTTCCCTCGGGAGGGTTACTTGGGACGGAGAAGTAAGAGTAGGAGATGAGCTTGCCGATGCAATCGAGGGCGGTCGTAGTGAGCTGAACATTTGTAGAGCGCGAAGCTAGTTGTAGAGGGGCGAAAACAATCTCGGGGTCAGGGAGCTGATCCTGCTCTTTGATGGCATCGAGGGCCTTAGTCGCGGATTCGGCCAGCTGCTTGTTGCGCTGAGCATCCTTGGACGAGGCAATGGCCTCAAGTGAGGACACCACAAATGTGAGGGAGCTCATGGGGGAGCGCAAAGGGAGCCAGAGGCCATTCGGTAGGGGTCTAAGGTATCGAGATGATCGAGGTCGAGGATGGAAGTGGTGAGGTTGACGTCGCTGCAATTAAAGAAAGGAGACGTGGAGAGTGGCAGCTAAAACTAAAGCTCATGCGCTGTACCTTGACTTTAGGCCTCAGTTCAGTGCGCAGATTAGGTTATGTACGTTCTTTGGGCGCTCACCATTCAAAGATGACAGAAACGAAGGAAAAGGGTGAATGAAAAAAAGAAACAGCCAGTGTCTTGATATTGTCACCGTCAGCTTCTGGCCCCCTTCTCTCAAGGAAAGCTTAGTACAGGCGTATACCAGAAGTAGGGATACGAAGTCGAAGTGGACAGCGTTTCCAGTAGAGGCTCCGCTTCCCGAAAATGAGCTTTGGAACGGGGGGGCCCTTGGCACCTGGGGGATCTGATATACTTGTATATAGGTACTTTAGACAACAAGGTAAACATCAGCAGACTCTATAGTAACGTAAGACTTAATCCTTCCTAGCACAGTTACCATTTAATTCAAAAACCATAAATCACATACGGAGAGAAGTATATAGGTAGTCAAGTTTGAAAAGTATTTAGGTAGGCAGCTACTCTTGAAATTCTCCAAGATATGGAAGTCCTATCCTAGCCCCCTACCCCCTGTTGACCCCAATAACTGGCAACGTACGTAAGCTACCGTCAACCGGCAACCAATCAACAGCTTAAAAGTTGCATACTGTCCCTTAGACCAGGTACTGGTACAAAGATCCGGGTTGTGGGGGATTAAAAAAACAGACTTCTAATTACCGTAATATCCTCAAAGCTATCATCCCAAGTCTAAGAGCAGACATAGACAATCTAGCTTATATTTTATATCATAACAGGGTTGTAGGGCTTGATTACTAGGAAAGGCAATAAGATATCAACATTCTATTAAGGGACTGGCCGGGCATTCACTTCAAGGTCACTAGCCACAAGAGGCTCAGTAACGGCCTTTCTTCCACACAGATTCGTAAAGACTTCTGCAGAATCCCCCCTCATGGAAGCCTAGTTTTCTACAAAAGATGCTTTATTATGTCGACAGATACTTTGACATATTATCATTCCATGCTCAGACCTCGATATATTTGTTAGTACATCATGTTAAGTGCCGACGACTCTCAGATCCCTACAGCAGAGCAAGATGGCAACACAAAGCAAGCCCTACGCCAAGCTCAAATGCTCAATTCTACACTGGTCACCAATATCCAAGAAATACAACAATTCGTTCAAGCATTAGAAGCAAAATCAAGGCCTGTCTCTTCGTCAGGTCTGCCAACTTTCTTACGTACCCTGCAGCGCGAAAATGAGACATTACGCAGGATCATCGATGAGTTGAGCTCAACTGCAAGCTTTGAGGAGACTCGACAAACTATCCTTCGAAATCGGAAACTCGAGGCTAGTGTTACCCTCGCAAGTCACAGCATCGCCCAATGGGACAGGCTCAAGAAAAGTCGTGGCTTTGTCGCTATCAATCAAACCTTTCAAGGCTCATCTAAAGATGCTCGAAAACGTGAGCTGGAAAAACTGCAAGTTTCGGGAAAAGAAAAGCATAATATGCATCGTCTGTTAAAAGAGCAAGGTCGCGTTGAGGTCGATGTGGTTCAGGGTGGGAAAGAATGGATTGCTGTCAAGGCCATTTCTCGCGATCGCCTTGCCCGTCAAATGAATGATTGCGGCTGGAGTTGGGGTGATTATGAGCTCGGCGATCAAGTTAATCAAGACGAGTGGGAAGATGCTCCCATGGCAAAATACGTGCAACGACTAGTGACAGCTGTAAGGATGAACCGCCACGAATATAGACTCCCACGGATACGTCTCATCGTCGCCAACCTCTGTCGAGGAGAGAAGGAACTGGATATTTTTCTTCATCAACTTGAGCATATGGACCCTCTTGTTCAGGTCATAATCGAAGATCAGGACAGCGCCTTTCTCACAGCTCCCGCCCCGCCCCTTGAGGAAGCCATCAACAACCTGGTTGGCAATGAACTCGCATCACTTACGTCGACAATAAATCTTGACCATACCGTCCTCATTGATCTCATCTCGGATTTGACCCACCTCAATCTTGAACCTCAACCATGGCAGTCTCGTACCACACGCGCTCAAATAGAGGAAGAGAATGCTCATGAGGGCGGTCTTATGGCGCGGGTGCTATATCCAGTACTGGCAGGCCGTACCCTAATCTGCACTCGTGAGGCGGCAGTCCATTTCCACGATGTACTACAGACCGTTGGTACCGATGCTGAGCGCGAACGTGGGAGGCTTCTAGTTCCCGAGGATAGAAAAGCCCAGGATATAGACGTTATTCGTGAGCGCTTTCAGCAACTCTCTGTCCATCCGTTGCCGTCTAATGTCCAGATCCCCATTACTGTTATTGATGAATGCTGGGACATGGAGGCTATTACAGATGCCATCGCCAAGGGTACCCTTCCCCTGGTTGCTCAAGATGTAGCACATAGCAGTGCCTTCAAGAGTTCCAAGCTATCCATTTTTATGTATGGGTGGGCATCAGGCCTCACCACGGTTACAAGCAATAAGGAAGTCCGAGGACAGATACGGACCTGGGTTGAAGCGCATCGCAAGGACGACAGAGAAGTTGGACCCCAAATATGGAGGGTAGATGTGACGAGGAACCTGCTAGCTAAAGCTGCAAAACCAAGGGAGGGATGGCAAGAGAAGGATGGAGCCGACGTTGATGAGGGCGATGATGAATGAGCATGATGAGCCGGGACCAAATAAAGGACATGAAGTATAGAAACTTCTATAGACAGTCTAAAGAAATTCCTTGAGCTAAGCATGAACAAGGAGTCATTAGCTAAGCGTTCCAACTTGGGAGATTTTATGCATCTGGAGTTGTACACACACATGAACCTCGATCAACTTCACCAGTGGTAAGTGCTTTTCTCTGTACAATCACTAAGCCAACATTTAGCTCAAAACAATGTTTACGAAATTAGCAAATCCTTCGTTGATATTTGCGCAAAGACTAGCTGTCTGATATATTGTAGGATTGTAGGTACATGAGATAGATACCCTAGTATAAGTGAGACTTCCCTATGCGGTTAGTTCTCACCATGACTTACACAAACTCGGTCTTTTGGCTCGGTCTTTTACATCCCCACTAAGTCCGTTAATATTCCACTCCATGGCTTCACAAACATGCCTACAACTATCGACTTACATGTTTTTCGCATAGAAAAATATCTATTATCGAATTCTCCGAGTCTGACGGAATTTCCTTCGGGTTGAAGGAACTTATGACATTAAACATGCCGCTAGACTCACCCCCACTCTCACTCTCAACGCCAAGCTTCTTCTTTAACACGCCGCTTGATGAACGAGGTCAGGAGAAGACTACGGAGACAACAGGTACACAATGCACTTCTTTCACGTTGCCGGAAAATACGCCCGCTTATTTCGGTGAAACCGAAATGCCGGCTACCAAGCCGGAGAAGAAACGACGCCGGCCAGCCCTTTCTTGTGAGCAGTGTCGGCGCCGAAAGATCCGGTGTGACCGCAACCTACCGTGTGAAAACTGCATCAAGACCAAGATTTCACCCTGTACCTATGCCCCTACACACATACCGGCCTCACGGGCCAGGAAGATTACAGGTCATATTACTACTGCAGAGTCAACCTCCCATGTACCGGCGAGGTCAGTCCCCGCCATTGATTCTACACAGAAACAGTCTCCAACGGATACCCATTCTACGCATGCGAGTCGGACTTCTTCTAGTATTCCTAGCTCAACGATAGGATCCAACTCAGGAGCATCGACGATAGACGCACTGGCTGCAAGAGTTAAAGAGCTTGAGCAGAAGCTTGCTGAAAGCCACATCACACAGACAGACGAAGGCAAACTATGCCGGCAAGGAGATGGAAAGCTATGCCAGGATGAAGACCAGGGAGCCGAGTCGGCGCCGATGAAGGGTACTGTCTCCAAGACGAGATTCTTCGGCCAGAGCCACTGGATGAATGGCGCTGATATGGTTCATCATCCATTCCGTGTCGCTAGAACTCTTCTAACATGAAGTTATAGTTTCCCAGTGTTCTTCATGTTCTCAAGCATGCAGAATCTGGAAAGACAGAGTGCCCCATGAGCTTTGTCAAATGCAAAACCCTAGCCCGCACCATTAAGGCAAACCGTCTCAAGCCTGTATCAACTGACAAGCTAGGCAAGACTATTCCCGAGCGTGGACTCGCTGATCAACTTGTCGACATCTACTTCGATACCTTCGAAGGAGTCATCCGCATTCTTCACGGTCCCACATTTCGAGCCGAGTATGAACGCTACTGGCAGAATCCTGAAGCTGCCAGTGAAGTGTTTGTGATGCAGCTCCAGCTCTGTATGGCTATAGGAGCAACTATGCACGACGACATCTTTAGCTTGCGCTCTGCCTCTATGCAATGGGTACATGAGGTCCAGATCTGGCTCATGATGCCACCGGAGAAGAGTAGGATGACCATTGCTGGTATACAGATCATGTGCATGTTGTTTCTCGCCAAGGCGTGTTGTGCTGTTGGTCAGGATCTTACCTGGGTCTCTATGGGCACCTTGGTCAGACAAGCCATGTATATGGGACTCCATCGGGACCCAAAACACCTGGCTGACATGTCCGTATACCGCTCTGAAATTCGTCGACGACTGTGGGCAACTATACTTGAACTGAATCTGCAGTCTTCCTACGATGCTGGAGGATCACCCCTTCTTTCTCCCAAACACTACGATACAAGACCTCCAGCCAATCTGAACGACGATCAACTCACAGATGAACCAGATTCAGACAGACAACCAACCGTTGGCCCCGAGGCACTGACCGATATGTCAGTTCAGCTCGCGCTTCACCAGTCTCACCAAATTCGTCTTATCATTATCAGGCATATCAATGGATTCAGATCCAAGGAGTCATATGCCGAAACACTTCGTCTCAACTCAGAGCTGACAAAGGCATGCCGTACCTTGACAGAGACACTTGCTGCTTTATTACAAGCGCAGAGACGACAACCGCGTAAAATCTTCACTCAGTTCCATAGCTCATTGGTACAAATGTT
This sequence comes from Fusarium abutilonis, assembly GCA_021655885.1. Taxonomy (NCBI): domain Eukaryota; kingdom Fungi; phylum Ascomycota; class Sordariomycetes; order Hypocreales; family Nectriaceae; genus Fusarium; species Fusarium abutilonis. Next base: position 58,287 of record JAJJWN010000087.1, read on the forward strand.
CACGTACCGCTGTTTTCTTTCTCTTCATCAACCTATGGCGGCCCGCTCCGCACAAGACCCGACCTTTTACTACTCCCGCAAAGTATCCCTCGACTCTTCCCTCAAGCTTGCCCAGATCTGTGGCCTATCAGCGCCTCGCTATAGGAATGTTCCTCTTGGTGGTTTGCCAGATCCAGTGACATGCTTCGACCGTCTCATCACGAACGGCGCAGGTGTCTTCCGTGTAGTGGCCACGCAGACTTTATTCTCCGTCTGCCTTGAGTTGATCAAGAAATCAGAGGAGCAGCGAGAAAGCCTCGGTGGTTTGCCTCCCATCGGCGGTGGTGAATTGCAGTCGGTCCTGGATGCTGCGCAAATATGGTCGAAAGGCCGGTTGCGAGCTGGAGAGACAAATATAAAGGGATATTGCTTCCTTGGCGCCGCTGCCGCTCTTGCAAATGCGCTTGAGATGGGTCTATCACAAGAGGATGTTGAGCAAGCTGTTCTCGATGCCGGGGCACGTATTAGTAACGAGAGCTATGATATTCTGAAAAAGGTTGCCGAGCGTGAGGGTGTAGCGGTCGTCGAACCAGAGGAAGAGGGAACGGTACCGATTAATTTTTCGGCAGTTGAAAGTGATATTATGCAGGGAATCATTGAGATGCCGTTTGACTGGATGTCCATGGGTGATATGGGCCTGGCTGATATGGGAGGATTCTCTTGGGCTAGAGGTGGCATGGGAATGCCTCAAGAGATGGATTCGGTTGATCCGACCGTCATATCGCAGTTCTGAATGAAGAATTCCACTTAACTGTAATTTATTGAAATCTAATACACTATAGAACATTGCTTAAAAGATATTTAGTACCTAAAAAGGTATGCCCTTCAGTAAACGGGACGTGCCACATAGTAAGGTGGTTCAATTTCCCAACTCAAAGACTTCACATTCATAATGGATTCATCTACTCGAAATAAGTCTCATAATTCACTTAATGCTCTGAAATGCTTTCTTACTTCCGTGAAACTCCTTAGAATCTCTGTCAATACAGCGGGCCATATCTTCACGGCTTTAATCTGATTGTATCTGAGGGTTAGTTACCAAAACACCGAAATCAAGTAAATGACCGAGTGAAACAGAGCTTCAACCTCGACCAATCGCTCAATTTTCTTTTTCTCTAGTTCCGTCATGCATGTCAGCTCGGATTCACAACATGTGGACCAGAAGTTATCAATGTATTGCCGGTATTCTCCTAGCATGCATCTTCTCATCAATGAATATGCCGAAGCTTCAACAACAGTGGTAATCATGTATATAAAGACACAACACTTGAATAATGAGTACCATCATCTCTTCACAGACGTGAACACAAACCAGTAACTCAAATCTCCAAACATACTTCTCAAAATGTCCGCCCACACCGATTCTCAGGCTACTACACCCAAGGATGAAAAGCCTCAAGAAAACAACTTCCCCGATGGAGGTCTCCGGGCATGGCTCGTTGCAGCTGGGGCATCAGCAGCTTTCTTCTGCACTTTGGGCTATACAAACGCCTTTGGAATATTCCAGGCCTACTACATGTTCAACCAGATGCCGGAGCGCAGTGCAGACGACATTGCCTGGATCGGCTCTGTACAAGCCTTCTTGATCTTTGCTACTGGGGCTGTTGGGGGGCCGCTGTTTGATCGTTTCGGAGTATGGGTACGTCTTTCTTTTTCATCATCATGTATTGCAAGTTCTTACATCTATCTATAGGTACTGCGTCCCGCTGTAGTCTTGTATGTATTTTCGATCATGATGACCAGCCTCTGCAAGAGATATTGGCATTTCATGCTTGCTCAGGGTATTCTTACTGGTTTTGCCAACGGCCTCATCATGTATCCTGCTCTCTCTGCTGTTCCTCAATGGTTCAACGAGAAACGCGGTGCTGCGATGGGTCTCGCCATTGCAGGTTCCTCCCTTGGAGCCGTCATCTTTCCCATTGTGCTGTCCAATCTTCTTACCAAGACACAACTTGGCTTCGGCTGGTCTGTTCGTATCACAGCCTTCATTATGTTGCCCTTTCTCGCATTCTCTGCACTGACGGTCCGCTCATGTTTTCCATCACGAAAAACGAGCTTCTTCCTCTGGGACTCGTTCAGGAACCTCATGTATGTGTTGTTGATTGTCTCGCTCTTCTTTGGTATGATTGGCATGTTTACGCCGCTTTTCCTCCTACCCACCTATGCAATCACAAAGGGAATGAGTGAGACTTTGGCAGGTTACATGGTTGCCATGATCAACGGAGCGTCCATCTTTGGACGTGTGATTCCTGGTATTTTGGGCGACAAGTTTGGACGCATCAACACGCTCATCACAGCTTCATTAGCCACGGGGATCGTCATCTTTTGCTGGCCCCATGCCGAGACCAACGCCTCAATCATCGTCCTCGCGGTCTTCTTTGGGTTCTGTTCGGGGGCGATCATCTCAGGAGGTTCTGTGGCTATCACTCTTTGTACCGATGATCCAAAGAACTTTGGCACTTATATGGGCGTAGCTATGGCTTTGGCCTCCTTTGCAGCACTTGTTGGGCCGCCTGTCAGTGGTGCCATGATGGATAAATATGAGAGATTTGAGGAGGTGGCCTATTTTGCAGGCTCCATGAGTCTATTTTCGGCTTTGGTAGCAACAGGCGCCAAAGGGGTATCCCCAAAGGGTCTGTTCGGCAAGACTTGAATTTGACATACCTAGCAGTCATTGCAGATGTTTGATCCTGTGTATTATAGCAAGAATCTCTTCTCGGAATATAGACATAAAAGTCCAATCTTCTCCTAATTATGTTTCGTGTTTTGCGTACATGATTGTCGGCTCCTAACATGACGACCTATAGACCGGTTGAGGACAGTGTCGTGCTGCATCACCACACTAGCACATACGAGATCTCAATACGGATTGCCTCGGTAGACTTAGTTGTTCCAACATTACTTAGAGAAGTAAGATAACAGCTTAGCGTAGGCATATCAACAATTCATACAGCGAGGTTTCAAGCAAATTGTGCAGCGAGTAGCAGATGAGCGGAAGAATGAGGGCATATGCAATAGATTCTTTGTCCAAAACACCCCCCGGTTGAAAAGATATAACATTATTAAGCAAGGGTCATTGTACATGGGCTTTTTCCGGCCTCGTAAATCCTCCACAAGTGCTGCGGCATGACAAGACCGTGGAGCTCTATGGGTATCCCTCATAGACTCTCTCCACTGTCTTACCTCAGGGTCACTCTCGTAGGTATCCCCATGGGATCCCAAGTAAACGCCTAGCCGCTTCTCTGGCGTTCCCACCAGAGATCCTCTTCCCCATTTCTATAAAAAGGCATTTCCTCGCTCTCGACTAGCCTATCATCACCCTCCATATGCTTCGTTTTCAAGGGCCATTCCTGGCTTACAGAAGGAGCTCAAGAGGGTTCTCGATAACCTTCTTGACCTCGCGGAGCCACTCAGCACCGATAGCACCGTCAACGACCTTGTGGTCGAAGCTGGCAGTAAGGGTGATCTGGTCATCAAACTCAACACCGGCCTCGTTCTCAGCGGGGATGGCAACCTTCTTGGTGGTACCAACGGCGAGGATGGCAGCCTGGGGAGGGTTGATAACAGCAGTGAAGTGGTCAACAGCGGGGTTCATGCCCATGTTGGAGATGGAGATGGTACCACCCTGGTACTCCTCAGGCTTGAGCTTTCCGTCACGGGCCTTCTTGGCGAGCGACTTGACCTGGCTGGAGATGGCCTCGAGACCACGGCCCTCAACACCAGTAACGATAGGGGTGATGAGGCCAGTGGGGGTGGAGACGGCGACGGAGACATCGACGTTGCTGAACTGGCGGATGTGGCCGTCGCGCCAGCTGGAGTTGACCTGGGGAACTTTGCGGCTAGCGACAGCAATAGCCTTGATCAGGAAGTCGTTGACGGACAGCTTGTACTTGCCGTCGGCAGAGCTGTTAAGAGCCTGGCGAAGCTTGAGAAGCTTGCTAACGGAGATGGAGCTAGTGACAAAGAAGTGGGGGTTTGTTTGGGTGGACTCAACCAGGCGGTTGGCAATGGTCTTGCGCATACCGCTGATGGGGATGTCCTCGTAGGTGGCACTAGGAGCAGAGGCGGCAGGGCTGCTGATGGCCTTCTTGACATCCTCCTCAGTGATCTGACCGTTCTTGCCAGTACCCTTCAGGCCATCAATGCTGATGCTCTTCTCGCGGGCAAGTCGCTTGCCGGCGGCGGAGATGTTGGGCTCACGGTCGAGAGCAGTCTGGAGTCGGCCTTGAGACTGGTATTGCTGGGGCTCAGGAGAAGGCTCGGGGGCGGACTGGGACTCAGACTTGGACTCGGACTTCTCCTCCTTCTTGGGAGGAGCGGGCTTAGAGGCGTCACCGCCAGCGTCCTCGATGGAGAATTTCTCGAAAGCGGCAACGTCGGTACCCTCCTCAACAAGAACGGCAATGGGCTACAGGAAGCAAAGAGTACGAGTTAGTGGCATGATACAACAAGAGTGAGTAGTGTTGGGTGCAGGAGTAAGATATCCCGAGACCCGAGAAGTGGCCTAAGTGGGTTGAGAAAAATGAAGGACTTACGCTGCCAACAGGAATATCCTTCTCGCCAGCATCCTTGAGGAGCTTGGCAATGACACCCTCCTCCTGGAATTCAAAGTCCATCTGGGCCTTGTCGGTCTCGATTTCTACCAAGACATCACCGGGGGCGATAGCATCACCGGGCTTCTTCTGCCAGGCGCCAATGTTGCCAGACTGCATAGTGGGCGACAGAGCAGGCATCTTGATGACCTGGTGCTCGGGGAACGAGGCATAGTGTCGCACAACGTGGGCAGCGAAGCCGGATCGCAGGGCACTGTGAGTAGGAGTGAGGACGCGCCTCCGGAGAGCGGCGCTGAGCATTGTGGGCGGTATTAAGGTCTTTCTGGATGACGGAGCTGTTAGTATGTGATATGGGAGGAGCGCGAATATGGCATGAGCTGAGGTGAGGGTTCGTGGGGGTCTCGGGAAAAAAGAACTCACCGGCCTAGAGGGCAATTGAAAGTAATTCCAAGAACGTGACGTGAGGTCACGAACAGACAAGACGAGGAGGGGAATAGAGGAGGTAGATACAGCTCAACTCAGCTCTGGCGTGAGAAGGAGTGGGAGAGAAAGAGTCGGAATCGGGGATGGGAAGGGAAATTCTTGGGGTTGGATAGACGTGGAGTTTTTTGCATGTTGAGCTCCGACGACTGAGGTACTTTGAAGCTTTGGCGTGGACTAAACCTCTTTGGGTCTTACAGTGGCTGCAGGGGCCTTGAGAAGAACCCGGCGTTTGGTGTGCTGAGTCCAAGATGTGACCGTTGAGAGGGCAACATTTGGGCAAGTTCAGGGCATTTCGGGACCGTTTTTGGGGGATCGGAGGCGCTGTAAGCCACTTTACTACCGACCATAAGAACTATGACCCGCCAAAGGAAAGAAAAAAAGGGACACCATCATGGTACCTTGGTTCGGGTGATCATTAAGCGACATCAGCGAACTCGGAATGATTGAGAAGGATGATGCGTGTAAGTTATTTAGTTAGATGTATTATCATCAATCAATTGTCGTTTTTGTTACATCATTTCAACATCTGGGTCTACGCGTCTCAGCACAAGTCTCTTTACTTCCTGATATTTTGTGTTGAGACAATTACTCAGGTCCCTGAAAGTACCTCACATCTTATCTTTCCACCAGGCCAAATTTTCTCCTCGGGCAAATTATCCATCCTGACTTCGGGAGAGATCGGCCCGCAGGATTGAGGCTATTTATTGGCTGCTAATTAGGTAAGATGGTCAAGGGTCCTCGATAACAACCTGATGCCATACATAGACAAGACTATGGATAAAGTTATTAAGAGAATATTACAACTCAATACTCAATTCTTTAATAGTAATATGCTACGGGCTGAGCTCTTAAGTGATTACATTGATTGAGTCCATTGCTTAACTGCCTCAACGTTGTACATGGTGGGGCTTCTTTCTACCAATTAGCACAGAACGAACGATGGTAATATGTCTCTCAGCCCTGGCTTGGCTGGCTACCTACCGCCTACCTATTTGTAAGACACACCAAGTTAAACACATCGATTATTAGTTAATCGATAACTAAGGATATGTTGAACTAAATTGTTAAAATCATACCTTTCCTGTGCCAATGCTAAAGGTCTAGTCCGACTGTGTTAACTTGCCCATATAACTATCAAGACTTGGACTGCAACTGATAGCAAAAACTATAGATTATTCTTTGTTATATCTAGTAAGTTACATTATATACTTTTACATACCCTTCGTTTCTGTCAAACTTCAACCCCCAGCCCACCATACTTTAACCATCTCTTTCGGTCCACTCAACGCTGATGAGAAAGATTTCTTCCGCATAGCCTCTCTACTCCCCTTGGATCCTTTGGAGCCCTTCGAGCCCGGGTTGGTCGAGTTACCTTTCATGACCAATACAGACTTCCTCTGGGTGCTGTCAGCCCCGAGCTCTGCTGTCCCTACGTGGACAGTGCCAAGTCTCTCTGCCGCCGGTTTGGGTGGTGGCTTTGGCGGTGGGATTGGTCTCATTTCCACATCCTCCGGTATATAATCTTTCGGAACAATGGCACGGATTCCAAAGTTTCCTTCTGTTTTCTTTGCTCGTCCGTCTCGTCTTCTACCCCGTCCTTTGCGATCCCACCCAAGTTCGAATCGTTGTGGCGTGTCCGCTTCGCAAAATATAGCTTCAAGCTCGCTGTCTGGCTGCCATTGTGCGGCTCGAGGTAAAGATTTGAAGAGATTACCATCAACGAGAAGGGCCGTGATGGACGCGATGGTTGTTGGTGGACGAGGAAGTCGAAGTCCCCGCCAGTAGATCCATGATATGATATGGAGTAAAAGTAACGCTCCTACCAGACCCTGAAGAATACGCGTGGCAACTTCATCTTGACGAAGTCGAACACTTCCTGTCATCCTGTTGGCGCTGATGATTGGAACGGCTTGTGAAACAGGGTCATTAGGGCGAATACCACTGACGATGTTGATCCCGTTCACCGCTGGAAATGTTCCTCTTGGTGACAAATGACGTCGGTTTTTGAAGTTCAATGACTGAGCTCTTATGATGCCATGTTGAAGTAGAATGGCGGATTGTGCCTCGTCTGCAGCACTAGAGGATGAGCTGCTGATCGTGTTCTCAGAAACAGCAAACCGGGAGGCGTTTAGCATTGAAAAGAAGGGATCAAAGAGACCGTCAGCAGAAACATTGACAAGCGATGAGTAGTCGAGTTCCGGAATGGCAACACGTGTGTCCTGGGGCGTGCTTTCGGTAAGAACGGGGGGATGATCTGGGTAGATGTGTAGTTCTGGCCCATGAAGAACGGCGTCGACTTCAACTGCTTCGATCGTCTCATTGCATGCAAGAGCATTGATGCTGCTCACGGACATGTCGCTGTTGTTTACCTCATCAAGTTTTCCCCAGACGTATAGCCAGTCCGAGCATTGCGAAGATGATGCCGTCTTTCTCAGCCCAACACCAAAAACCGCACTGCTTCCCAGACTTCTGCCAGCTTGCGCCGGAAATGAACTCATTGTCGTCCCAATAATCGCATTGCTGTTGTTTCCAAGTCCATTTCCACGACAGCTTTCGCCTTCGAGGTCGACTCGTAGCGGATTGACGGTCCTGTCATCGAGTTCGTATGCGAGTGTAAGGTTGGTGGATATCTCGTCGGATAGATATTGTCGACACGTCATCTTCGGACGAATAGCTGTCAGTCGCGCGCTGATTTTCAAATCATCAATGTTTTCCTCCGCCAACGATAGGCTTGGTATGTTGAGATCAGCATAAGTAAACGCTGGATACGGAGCGTTACCAGCAAGGATTAATGATGCCATGATAGTGTCGTTGGTGCAGCCAGTGCAAATAGGATCGTCTGGTGAAGATGACAGACTGTTGGCGAAGAAGTCTTGGGTGCGAAGAGCAATACTGCTGTTACGCTCGATGGGCATCGGCTCGAACAGAGGAGCAGATGCAACGACTACAAGAAGCGCAATGAATCCACCAGAAATCGCCGTCAAAGCGGCAATATCTCGAATCCTGAATGCTCTTCGCCACGCTATATGCCTCAGTGCATTAACAAGATTCAGTCCTACAGTTTCGTCAAAGTCTCCCTGGCGTGAAAGGTGGGAAAACGGTGAAAGAAGTCTGGTCCACCACTCCAAAGAGAGCATGTACATGGCTACTATGAGGAGGACAAAGGCTGGGACAACAGTCCATGCCATATATGCTGCGTCGCTGTCCATCGTTCTTAGTCCGTCGTCGCGCTGCGAAGCCCGTAATGAGATCTCAAAGCCTATGATTATACACACAAGAATCAAAATGTATAGCAGTCGAATTATGCCAATTAAAGGAACAGGTTGCCGCCATGTCGAAGAGTTGAAGCGTCGTGGCAGAACGTTCCGAGGAGGTGCCTTGCCACCAAAGATATGGTAATAGCCCAGGTTTGGGTTCTCGAGCTTTTCATGGCCTTCTGCTCCGCTGGAGTAGGTAAATCCTTCAAGTCTTGTTCGGAGAGCTTTGTCATGCGCAGCTCCCATGCCTTTAAGACACTCGACCAGTGGATGGCTGTGTGCCACTACTGAGGCCATGCCAACGATTGTGCTAGGATCTCGTGGGAGGAATCCTTTTCTGGGGACCAGGCAGATCGTCACTATAGTCAGAACCAAACAAATCGCCAGGAATGCTGTCATAAGATACGCGGGAACGGGTCGTACAACGAGACGTCGTTCAACGTAGCTAGCGGCAGCTGTCGAGGAACTTGATACTGTCTCCATCATAGCATATCGAGCAATCAAAGCCGAATAGTGTGCATAAAAGTCTCCAGCAAGCTGCCTCAAGGTATCACCGTCTGTCAATGATTCTAGGTTGGATATCCTCTCTCCTTCTCTTGACCTCATTGCCAGAGCCGCAGACATAGCTTCGTCGGAGTCGAGAATAGCGTCGTCACTAAATGATTGGTCTGAAGGTACAAACAACTGCATTTCGGTCGCCTCATCGGTCTCAAGAGTGTCGAATAAAGCCCGTGCGATAGCCCACGGATGCACTTGATCGAAGGTGGTATTTGTTGCCTGGTCATCGGGTATGGCGGAAAGAACCGTGTCGAGGTTTTTCGAAACTTGTATCGTGGTAATTGCATAGTTGGGTTTGCATAGATATGCAGCTGAAGATGATACACTGCCATTTACTCGACTGTTTGAGCTTTCTGATTGCCGCTCGAGCTGGCTGATATCGAGATCGAGAACACCAGCCATGACGGCTATTCGCTGTTGGTCGAGCTGAGTAGATCCATCACAACTTCCCGGTTGAAATGATATAAACGCTCTCGAAAGGTCTTCGTTCGTCGTATTCGCCAACCTGGTGCTTATAATGGCTTGTTGAGAGGAACATGCGGTCCCTGACACTGTCATGTTGAGCAAAAGAGAATCCCTGCCATCTAATCGTATCGAGTCCATAGCCAACTCCGCCTCTTCGCAGTCCAGACTACCAATGAACCCATCCACGTCTGCCGTAATTTCGAGAAGTTCGGTTATATCGCTAACAAAAGGAGTGTATGCTGCTCGAGAGGTGATGCCGTTTGGATAGGTGATGTTGTTTGTTTCCAGAGCAACCATAGTAAAGTACGGCAATGATCCTATTTCTTCTGATCCAGCAAGACTGTTAGAGAACTCAGCTTGCAGTGTGATACCCGACTTGTGACCAGTGACGATGACAACCCTAGGTGTGATAAAAGCCGTAGAGAATATGACGATTAGTTTGAAGATGATGCCAGTACTGACTGGAGTTGCAACGAGCCAGTCTTTATTTCGAATTGCTTTCACCACGGCCATGGGCTCAACTAGGGAAACGTAATCCAGCAAAAGAGACTTGTCGACTTCGACTTCGGTGTTCAACATACGAATCCACGGCATGGCAGCTGAGGCTTGAAACTCGACCCTGGTCCAAAAAGCAGCAACAAGAACAAAAACCAAAGTTGTCCCATACTGCCACAGGTACCTCGAAACATCGTCAGACTGCCGGAGACCATCATTGTATTCGGATAGCTGCAGCGAGATCTGCAGTCCCGCGATGAGAGCTACAAACACAATAGCATACAGAGCCAAGATTCGTCGGTAGAGAAAGATAGGACGCCATGGAAGTTCTATTTGGGTAGGCTCAATTGGTGACTCGTTTCGTATTGAAGGGGTTAATGATCGGCTGATTCGGGACCTGATGCTTCCTAGAAAGGGCCACCGTATTTCCCTGGATGCCCTCGGAGATGCGCAATTTCTTTCGTCATACTGAGCGGAAGAAGTGGCTAATCTCTCAGAATCGAAGAATGAGGCGACTGTTTCGAGCTGGGAGCCAGCGCGCGAGTCAGATCTACCAACTGCGTTTGATGGGCCCGATTCTGCCTGATCTTCAACTCCGTGGACGGCGCGAATATGTCGATGGTAGGAATCGACGGGCTGTCGTACTATAGGACGAGCAAGATTCGTGTTCTGCCCCGTTTGTGTATCCATAGTCGCTGAGAAATTGTATAGTTATCTGATGGCCAGTCCGTCGCCCTATCTGGCAGCGCGAGCATGATGCTTAGAATAATCGCTAACCGCGGAGGAGATCCCACGGCTTTACATCGCCATGTTGAAAATGAATGAATGTATCAGCAGGAAAGAAAGGCCTTGAAAAAGAAGCTGATGCGACGTGGTGAGACGTCAGAAGTGAAAGAGAAAAGAGTGACGAGAAACAAAAGAATGGACTCAGCCAAGGCCAGGACTGGAAAGTAATTGGAAATAAGTTTGAAAAAGAGAGACGTAAGCAAAGAAGCAAAAAAGAGACAGACAGACACAAATAACAGATGGTATTATGCAGTAGTAGAAGAAAGAGAAGCGAATCAGGTTGCGACGTTGATATCAAGGACTACCTTGCACTACCTACCTACAAAGTTCCCCTCCTTGTTTGTCGAATAGACCCTTGAACATCGGCAAAGAATGACCTAATGCTAAGTTTAAAGAGTAGCTGGCTTATCTTTTCTCTCTCTCTTTCTACAGTTCGTTCCCCGTCCCATGTCTTGGTTCTTGTCTTGGCCCGGAGGAGCCTCAAAATGTCATCGCTTCTCCGTGTCAAAAGGAGACGGTAGCCCACAACAGGATAGACGTAATCCACTTGAAACGTACCTGACCAGGGGTATCTCCTTGAGTTCCGAACGACGGGTTTTATTTGTTAGCAGGGATAATCGATAGCATTGCGACGCTGTGATTTGGCTACGGAATTTGGTTTTTCTTCTTTTTTTTCTTTTTTCTTGTTTCTCTGCGTCGCTTCGCTTAGAATAAGGCGCTTGGGAACGCGAGTTAGTTACTTCATAATGGTTAATATAAGTTCGGAGAATATTACAAAGGGGTGAGCTATTGTCACTCCTGCATATCGTAAGGATTTAGCTCATGATAAACGGTCCCCGGAAATCTGCATGTGCTGAGGGTATCCCTGTTTTTTATGCAGGTGAACAAATCACTCACATATGAAATTACATTTGTGTCTCGGAAACATGTCATTGTGATACAATTAGTAGAGATCCTTGCCTTGATGAGATCAATAAGAATAGAAATGTCTCTTGTACGAAATACAATACCTACCAAGTAAACAGCGCGTAGAGAAACGTTTTGACGATAGGCGGGTCATTGCTTGGGCCTTGGCATGGAAATTAACGGGATGAAGCTTGCCCCATCCCCTACAACAGTCCGTGCTGGTCATGCTGCAAGGTACCTATGTAATCACATAGTCATAATAGCTTTGCAAATAAGTGCCTAAGATGAGCATTGCATTGGGTGTAATTACGCGGCTTGATATGCCCATGGATATCTCACTAATCATCCCACTGGGAAACCTTCCCCACGTAAAATACCGGACAAGCCGGACAATAAGAGCCTACAGGGTTGTTTCGTTTCGATTATCAATTCATGGCATAATCTCGTCTCAAGACCTCAAAGCGGTTGAAATGAAACTATGTTTCATGCTGGCTACGAACAACAGCCGTTAGGACCTGCGTCAAAAAGCACAGCCAAAAAGCCACGCGGTCGAGCCGGTCCAAACGTTAGATGTCACCGTCTACGTTAGTTAGTTAGTGTCGTCCGAAGCTTGGGCTGCCGAGATCTTGACGGCATCGAATCGGCAGCTAAACCAAGCACTACAATTATGCAGTAGATCAGTCGGTATAAGGCTGCTGATCTTCATTCAGCCATGATTACGACCAACATCCAACTACCTTTAGGCTTATCATGAAACAATATCAAGTAGTTAAACAAGAGAAAAAAGAATTTTTTGAAGCACTTATGATAGTATAGATTAAAGATAGAAATGGTACAGGTTGAATTGCTGCTGTTCCTAACCAGGTTTACGGTCATGATATGGCTGATTACCTATGTACGCGACAGTGCGAAATATCCTCCCGCACATTCACTTCAGCCTTGCACGCGCATCGTAATCCTCCGGCCGATCTCTTTCAAGCAGAATAATACATATCTCTCACATACTCAACAATGGGCTCCTCAACTTCCAAGACTCGACAGGCGAAAGCCCCGCCAGTAAGCGCAATGTCAGCAGACAACTCACATGGAGCTTCAGTGGCTGCACTTGAGCTATCCAGCGCGCTCAGCGAGACACTGAGCGAAATTGATCTGAGTGGTGAGTGGCTGTTTAGAAAATCTCTAGAACATCTGTATAGCTGATAACCCGTCCACGTAACAGGTGGTTTGAATGAACAGCTCCGACAGTTGCTTCAACGGCTGGACCAAGAGGCATCCAAGTATACCAACTCCAAAGTCAGTGATGATGCCTCAACAGAATGGAATCCGTAAGCCATATAGTCTATTCCAAGTTGTTTTCCGTTCTAAAATCTCTTCATAGCCCCCAGGCCGAAGTACAGCTTATATCTGCGGCATGGAAATGTGCTCGGGGAACTTATGACCTTGAAAGTTCTATTGCCGACACCAGTTACTGCACGTTTCACAATCAACAGGTGCTCGAACACTCTCTTACTGGAACTGTCAAAGCTATCACGTCAACTATCATTGAGCCGGTGATAGATTCTGAGGCAATAAATGATCTAATGCCGGTTCTAGTGATTGCAATACGCGGTAGCGCCAGTAAGATGGACCATATCGTCAATGCCAATTCTCGGTCAAAGACTACAGAAAGCTTTATTGTACGTCTTGTTCAAATACTCATAAGCTACTTCACCGAATTGTTTCATGTTTATGACTCACTCAATCTCGACCTTAACTAATGCTTATAGCATCCTGCTTTCCTGTCCCAACCAAATCTTCAAGCCCACTCTGGGTTTCTGAACAGTGCCTGGGCTCTAGATTCCATCGTTACCGATCAAGTCAATAAACACATCGAGAGCTTCAACAAAGACAACGGGCAACAGCCGCACATCCTTTTCACAGGCCATTCTGCTGGTGGAGCTGTAGCACAACTATTGTATCTTCGTCACCTAGCTAATAAGGACCTCGGTGAGTCGTCAAAGTATGACCCAAGTGTTGAGAAACTCGACTTATACCACGAAGGAGATTCTTCAAGATTCTCGTGCGTTACGTTCGGCGCACCTCCTTGCGTAACAGCACATGTTGACCTCTCCCTCTATCAACCAAGTGGCAATACACTGTGCGTGAATATCATCAACGAGTTTGATGTAGTCACTCGAGCCGACAAACCGTATATTCTGTCAATGGTAGATCTCGCGAAGGCGATGCTAGACTTGCCGCCGAACGCATCTGTTCTTGCGCATGAAACAGACGATGAAATTGTCGGTGCCGCTCTAGAAGCCACGTACGACAAGGAGTCGAAGTTGATTTCTAGACCATCCCAACAATATGAAAAGAACTTGCACGTTGAGGACGCTAATATTTGGCGACTACCACAACCCTTCTACCACCATGTCGGACCCAAAGTTGTCCTATTGCTGCGTTTAGTTGAAGGTCGTATGGCCCTCAGAGCAGTGGAGTTGATGCCCACAGAGTTCCAAAAGCTTCTCTTCTGCCGGGTAGCTGTTCATGGGAAAAGGTGCTACGGAGAGAGAGTTGAAGCATTGGATCAGGGACACTTTAATGGCCGACTAGGTTGGACGTCAAATAAAGACCACAAGGGAAAGTCTTCCTAAAAAAGAATCTAGCACGTTGAAGCTTTTATCACCACGCGTATCCTACCGTAAAAGAGTCTTCATACATAGCTATTTGCGAACTGGTAGCTTGACATGGTTTCTTCGCCTCGCAGCCTCCACGGCACGATAATACTCAACATCCGCTAGTATTGTACCAGCAAGGTCTTCAGCAAAAGTCGAGAGGCGGGATTCTTCAAGAAGCCCATCTCTATCAGAGTCTTCGAGAGCCGACATGATAGCCTGACATTCCCAGCACAAGCAAACAGAGTACTCCTGCCCGAAACGAATACGATAGAGTGTCTGCGTCTCATCGTTTCCAGTGGCTAGCGTCGACTTTCCAATCTTGTCATCATGGTTGATGAAACGACCACATCGCGCTTCCATCGAGGCCTTGTACGCGGCTGCAGAGAGCTGGCTTGTGTGCCAGACCAGGTCAATGTCTAGTGCTGGCACCAGCATCTTGCCGGGGTAGAGTTTGAACAGTTGGAGATAGTTCTCATAGCGCTCGACTGCCCTTTGTAGAGTGCCCTTTAACGCTGGACTGCGAACCCAGAGGTGACGGTTCATCTTTTGGACAAAGACACGTTGACGTTCAACGTTATTGACAAGCTTGCTGACGATATCATGGGGGTCAAAAGCCTTGTCAATATCTAATGTCTCACTCTTGCCCGTCTGGACAAGGTACTTGAATAAATCACCACTTATTGCTGATTCTTCTTTGGGGACATCCCATGGTTTGGCCGCAATGTATACCCACGTTCCACGGATAGGGCCTTGCGACCAAATGACCTGATGCTGTGTTGTTGTTAGTCAACCGGTTATGCTGAAGTCATCACCAAGCAACATACAATAAAATTCCAAGGGAAGTTTACTCTTGGAAGATAGTTCCAGGATTTGAGTCTACAAAAGTCCCAAAAGTCGGACGGGTTGAGGAGGAAAGCATGCCAAATCATCAGGATATCTAGGCGAAGGGTCAGTTGCGCGCTCTATCGGAAAGCATGGTATACGTACCAACAGGAGGTAACCATGAAGATTTTGTCATTGATATTCCAGCTTTTTTATCGTCTGAGTCGGCTTTTGACATCTCTGTAGCCATCCAGGCATTATAGCTCTCGGCCCAAACCAGGAATCTCTGTACTGCTGCGCCGAGGTACCACGTCCACTTCTTGGGGTGGTTCTTCTCCCATATCTCATTCCGTATCTTGACTTCTTCATTGACATACTTTTTCAAGCCCTTAACATACTTGCGACGATAGATGGTTTTGGTTTCCTCTCCCAAGCCGAATGTCTGATTAAGTTCCTTCGAGTCTATGATCTTGATCCGCAGCGCATGAAAGACCTCAAGTAACTCTAGATGAACTGCACATTGCGCTGGAGTCGGCAGGTTGTTTTTGTGAGAGTCGTTCAGTTGATTGAAGACTTCTGGGCTAGGAATTATAGGGTTTTCATCCATTGTGGTAGCTGACGGGAAATATGAAGACGATATCTTCTGGTTGACATCCTTGCTGGCTTTGTGCAGAGCACCCAGGTTATATCCGATGATATGGGACATGATTCTGCGAGATTTGTCTTGATTATGAGAGTTGAGTGGTATAATGAGATGGTGGTCTATAAGAATATTGGCGCTCACTCTTTACAACCTATCGCAGTGACTGATTGATTGTCGGCTGTGATAGAAAAAGTTCGATGCTCAGTCCGAGTACTTTGGATGGATTGACATGATCATTAGATTGTTTCAAAGTAGTATGCCTAGGCCATTTGTAATAAAGGCAAGCGATGAAGTATCAGCCTAGGTAGGCAGAACCAGAACCCATGAAGCTGGCTGTGATTATGTCCTGCAGGCTATTCTGGATGCTGCATCGCAATAACAAGGGACCCTTGTCAGGTACTTGCAGACACAGCTAAACCACATGAGATATCCAGGTATCTTGAAGCGAGTTACGCTAGAGCAGTACTGGCCATGATCTGCCTCACCTGCGGAAATAACTCATAAAACTGCGGAATTCCCAGATGATCTGATGACCTCTCTCTCCGAACTTGCTGTTTTCGGTTTCAAGGACCCTGCGAGCTGAACAAAACTAAACAGGGTCTTTGTTGCCCGAGGCGTAGCATCGGGCGAGAGGCTGCCTGTAAGGCTGTCGACGATGTCTGTTTCTAAGATCACTTAGGCTAAGTAAGCCATGTCTTCTTATCCGTGTCAATTTAGACCTCTTTACTCTTACACAACCATTAAAGACTCGAGATGTGAATAATAGTCATCTATATGTTTTGCCTTCAGCAATCACTAACAACCGTCTTCCTTGAACAAACATCAGCCCGCCACAGTCATCAATCACATACTCGCAATGTCACGAATAAAGAACAAATTTCTGCCTGTTCTCTCGCGGCCATCTCTGCCCACATCTGCTATCACCTCTGCACCCGACATATCTTGGACCCATGTCGGCCCTGGAAAGGACCATGTTCTCTCCGAACTCGAGAGCTTGTATTGGGATGGCGTCAAGGCCGAACTTGAGAATATTGTCCGCACCCTCAAAGCCTGGCAGCAACCAGAATACTCCGATGTCTCTATCAAGGATGAAAAGGATGAGCACATCCATGGCTTCGACACTTTTCTTGACCAAGTTAGTCAAGAGTCTCGAGCACATGCTATACGATACGGTCAGTAGGACATGCTCTGGCTGGACTTTACCGCATTAACACAGCAAAGGGAAAATGAGAGAACGACAGAGCGAGCTGGGACGAGGTTGGGCAAAACATCGTGCATTTGCTCCTAAACCAGCCAAAGAGGCTCTTATAGATAGCATATCTGATCGAATTGCCCAGCAGTCTAGTGATCAGATCAAGGCCGATGTGAGGGAATCTATCAACAGTAACCATTCCTTTATTTCTCCTTGGCAACAAACACTAACTTCTAACTCTTAGCCATCGCCAAGCTCACAGGAATAGAACATCGAGCATGGATGCTGCTGCAAGCTGCTGGTATTCCCACACTTCCAAGCTACTACTCAAAGGCAAGAAAACTAACAAGCTCGCTAGGTTTCCTAGATATGGAGAGACTGATTGAACATCGGCCACCGCCTGATAGGTTTGGCTTTTGGAAGAGACCGGCCATCCCCCAGCGTGAGTCCCATCCTTGCCACAGCTTTTTCTTCAATGTCTGCTCTTTACTTACACTAAACCAGTCAGACTCTCGGAGTTTAAGAAGGATTGGATTCCTGGTTTCGAACCCCTCCGCTGCATGAAGCGTCAATGCAAGAGTGTCATACGAGGAAGTATGTTCGTTCGTGACGAAATCGGCACAGATCCCGCCATCATCTGCGAAGAGTGCTATCGAAATCACTACTACGGAAAAGAGTCGTACACAAAATCCTATAAACACTGCATCCTGGCAGAGTCTATCACACCTGAAGTAAGCAGAAAAATATGTCAATGTTTGGGATTGCTTCAGTACGACACCAATGGTGAGCCTCTAAGCCTCTTTCCCATTGAGCGGGAAGTCGTACATACAGGCGCTGGAGGCCCTTCCTATCTCCAATGCAATCTACTCAGACTTGGTGAGTTTGTTGCTTTGGCCAAGTACGCTGGGCTCGGAAACAGTGTAGGTGTCAAGCCCCGATCGAAGAAAGAGACGATCAAAGCCCAGAAACAAGCAAGAGAGGATGAGGCAGCCGAAAAGTACAAATACAGACCAAAGTATCACTTTGGAAGAAAATACGAAGAGTCCATCAGCGAGTTTGAGTCTGAGAAAATCCCTGGAATTCCGAAGCAGCGTCTTAAAGGGATGAAGACGGTTGAGTATACCAGCTTGCATGGGAAAGATCGAGGTCCTGAATCTAGCGCTACCAGCGTAGCAGAGGAAGCTGAAGCAGATGAGGACATACCTTTGTTCTTCAGAAGATATGTACAGAAATATCCCTATGGGAATGTTCACATGGCACTCCGGGTTGGCCCTCTGGTCATTGAGAACGGAGTTTCACAGTAAGTGGCTCTCTTTACAGTAGGGTTATAAATGGTCACTGACACATCGGTGTAGTAGCAAAGGTGGTGCTCTAGTCTCACTTCGAGAAATGCCCGTCTTTCATGAGCGCTTCCATCTTCAGACCATGCCTGAACGAGACTTGGCAATCGGTGGAGGATATGATCGTCCTGTATGGCAACGCAAGCGACACGCTACTGGCCGCAAGAGATACAAAGCCATTATGAAGCAAGTCGTCGGCGTGCCTTTCAGTGGAAACAATATTCTCCGTCATGACGAAGAACTCGCCGTTGTCAAAGACCTCCTGGCTGCTTGTGAGCAACCCTTTGACGACCCCGGTTTACCTGCATCCGACCAGATCAAGCTCCTCAACTCAGCACTTGAGCCAGTTCTCACAAAACTCAAGAACCTACTCAGCTCGAGAGTTAACGTCTATCTTGGCAGCATCGCAGAACGTCTCTTGGACAAGAGCGTCAAGCTAGCGTGGAGTGCAACAAGCAACAACTGTCAAACATTCTGCAGCTCTCTCATTAACCGAGATATCTTCGAGCCACTTGTCAATGGAAACACCCACAACTTACCCCAAGAGGCGTCTCCTCTTTACATAATGAGCTTTGTGTGTCCGGATGAGGGCTACAGGCAACGAGGCGTACGGACAAAGTTTGATGTTCCATTCGGGCTCACAGAAGAATACCTCCTGCGCTTCCATTTTGGCCGTCATGACGATGCTGATATTATCGACACGTATCAAGAGTACTGGTACGACTGGGGAGCCTTTGGGAGCACGTTGTATCGATATCAGGACTTGTTTCCCTGGGACTGCACAGAAGCCTACGGGAGATATCCAACCAAGTGCGGTGACTGCAACCTCGCCAAGCACGTGTGGGCATTCCCGTTTGACTCATGGTCTATGTCCTCTCATCATCTATCACGAGATCGTCACATGTATGCACCAGCAATGACAGACCAAAACTTGACAGCTGTCGGCCAAGGTGCCACTCCAAGCTCATGGATGCGGAACAGACTTACCGTCCTCTCAGCAATGTCTGTTCTTCACCGAGCTGCCACAGCCATGGCTCAGACAACCAAGTTCCAAAAGGCCACTGCATGGCTTCACAAGGGCCCTTCACACACCATGCTTGATCCGTCTCTGGCTAGAGTCAAACTCGGTGGCATTCATCGTGCTCAGCCTTGCAGCCACTACTTTGAAGCGGGAACATACATGCATTACTTTATTGCGCCATGGGCAACTCTCACTCGGGAAAAGCAGATCGAGGCTTACGAGCTACAGCGTGATGGCCGTGTTAAACTGCCCGACCTCCCAGGAAGTTCCAGAAAAGCTCGCTTCGGCGAACATACCCGGAAGGGTGAATACAACTTTATGGATTTTGCAGGCCAAGCCTCTTTTATGGACATCAACAATCCCATAGACACTAGGTTCGACCATCCTCATGTAGGCATGGATCAAGTGGGCGATTTTTATTACTGCGACTCTCACATCAGTCCTACTAGCGAGGTATCTCAACCTCAGACGTGCGGAAGCGGCTGCGGAAGTGCTACGCTCAACGCCGCAGATTGTGCAAGTGCAGAGGCCGTCAAAACGGCGGAGGCAGCCGCTGCTGCTGCTATTGCTGCGGCCATTGCTAATGAGTCACACTCAAGTTGCGGTGGAAGCTCTAGTTGGGGAGGAGGAGGAGGTAGTAGCTGTGGTGGTGGTAGTAGTGGTGGAGGTGGTGGTAGTAGTTGTGGTGGGAGTTCAAGTTTCTGAGAGGCTAAACATCAGCCATGTTTTGAAAGTTTGCTTTTCTATGTAGCTAGAACTTAGGTCGAGAAAGCACTAGGTATATTTGTTGAACCGAGTTCTCGTAGGTTTCTGCCTGCGTATCCATCAAGAGATCAGTTGAGAATCACACAACATAGCTCTGGATAGTTTAAGCAGAGTGCCACACAGTTCAACTGGCAGTGACACCGGTTTAAAGCTAACTAAACTCGTTTTTAAGTTTCACGGCCTATCCTGCAGTTCTTACTAGTTGTCCAAGTTCCGAGCCTGACCCCAACTGCATGTTAGAACCGAATGCCGAAGCAAAAAGGTTCGTCGTTTGCATTGCCTGCATATGATAGCACATCTAGAACTCAAAGCATCTACAAATGATAAGTCCCTAGTGGTGAAAACTGAGAGTCCATCTCCACGTCGATTACCTCAGCGATAAATTAGAGCACAGCATGAGTCGTGTTCGAGCGGGAGATCCGCCTGTCAGACTCTGAACTCGCAAATCCGGAGCCACTCACTAGAAGAGTCGCTTAGAGTTGAAGGTTTTTCTTCGCCACTAGTTAATTGTTCTATTCGCTTCGCCGCGACCGAGTTCTCTCTTCGGGCACGTTACTAAGTAGTTGGGCCGATGACATGGCATCGGTTGAACTAGTGCTGTTTTCAGTTGAGCGATGCCATGGAGATTGCTTCTGCAGGATTTCTATGTCAAGTGAGAAAGTTTCTGGAGATATGCTCTCTATCTTGAGAAATACCTTGAGGGTGTTCTCGTGTATGTTACTGTATTACGACAACACAATAGCCACTCAACAGTTTTATAAGCTTCACCTTTCTGATCGTAGCAAGAGTACAATCACGACCTGTTCAATAATGCACACACTTTAATAGCCTCCACCTCTCTTGCAACCCTCTATCTCGACTTGTTGGTCTCTGTGTCTTTGCTCTTCTCCACAGCACGACGGTAGCAAAGCATCCACAGGTTTCTGCCAAGAACTTCCACGACAGACGTGACGAAAACAGCGGAGTTATACAAACGGAGATATCGGACAAAGTGAAGAGTGAAGACCATGTACTACATGCATGCATATTGGCATGTCACTCAGCAGAAAATCCACTTGCTTTTAGCCCAAGTCTGTAGGGTAGGGCAGGGCTTCTTCCTCTTGTCTCCACCAAACGCCACGTTGTGATGCCCAGGTACGAAACGTTAATGTTAGTTCAGGGCACACGCTACTCCGATTGGATCCAAGATTCAGGAACCAAAAAGCCGTTGAGGCAGATGGCAAACCTAATTGTATGCAAAGTTTATGCCTCACCACTCAGAGAGAGGGAGAGGGAGATGTTACACTGTTACTGTGCGAAAGTTTCTTCTAATTGTCAGCGGGCCGCTACCGAGGAACGAGGATTTTGAAGTTTGATTACTTGGTGTAACATGGCACAAAAGCCTCTTTGTCATATTCAAGTAAGGCAGCAGATGTAATAAAGTCTATTCACAAACCTCTACCGGAGAGACTCCCGGAAGAGTGTTCCACTAGCCGCTATATTGAAACAAGTTGAACCTGCATTAGCTCTTCCCTACCAGCGCACGTCGTGGGCACTTGAGAGCCTATCGCCCAAAGCCCGTTGGTCATGACTCCATCACCGAGCAGGTAAGGGAGAAGAAAAAGGCGCAGAGTTGCAGAGATTTTAGTTGTGATTGAAAGAAAGGAAAAAAATTCTATCGAGTTGACTATCGAGTTGATGGAGGAGGGGTGTACTCCACATTCGCTGTGACTTGGATGCTATCATATTGATCCTTCCTTTGACAGTGTGAGATCTCAAGTCCGATCGATCTGGACGGATTTACGGAGAATGACTTGGCGCATGACTTGACATGTGGTTTGACCAACCTACTCAATCTTAATGGCAATAAAAATCTGGGGCTTGAGCGGGAGGATCAGCACAATGAATAGATAGATTAAAGTGTCTTGAGATGAAACACAGACAATGACTTCAATTTGTTGGCAAGATGAGAAGTGAAGCAATATATATCATAACAGTTCTATGAATATATACTAAAAGAAGTTTTAATAAATAAGATCCCAAAGCCAGTATCCAAGGTGACCTATGTTGTCCCTTGGCAAAACACGCTGTCTATGCCAAGTAGTCATCCAGAGATAACAGTCAAAACCCGCGCACCGTAAACACCAGGTATAAGATAGAACAAGACCCATTCTATAAAATCAACTCAACTTAAAGCAGAGATCGCTTAACCGGAGTAGTCAATCTCGACCTCGAGACGAGCCTTGCCGGGCTTGATGTTAAGACCGATGCCGTCAAGGTCCTCCATGCCGGCGAGGTAGGCGTTCTCGCCAGTGCCACCGGGGTTGATGGTAGAGCAGATGTCGTGGCCACAGACCTTAAGGCCGGGAATCTTCTCGCCGTGAGCGGCAGAGACGAGGCAAGAGGCGTCGGCACCGGACCAACCCTTGTTGCGCTCACTGCCAAAGTCAAACTCGAGCCAGGTACCGGCCCACTGACCGATGGAGGTGGTGGGAATCTCACCAGCGTGGCAGACACAGCCACCCTGGGAGTCTGTGTCAAAGGCAACATCCTGGGAGCCCTTGGCAGGGACGCTGAAGCTGAGGGCCTCATTGTTCTTCCAGAAGCCGTCGATAAGGCCCTTGGGTCCGATCTTGTTGAAGCAGACACAGTTCTTCTCCTTGGTGTCGTTGTTCTTGAACGTGGTAATATAGTCGTACTTGTCAGCGACGTCGGCGTCAACAGTCATCATGTTGCAGCCAAAGTTGCCAGGAACACCAGTGTTGCCTTTGGCAGCAATATCCTCAAGAGTGGCACGCTTGGCCTTCTTGCCGCCACAGAAGGGCTTGTAGCCGGAGCCGGACTTGTTGTGCTGCTTGCCCTTGTGCTTGGGCTTCTCCTCCTTGGGCTCCTCAGGCTCGGCGATGGGAGCAATGGGGTCGACAGCGGGAGCGGGAGCAGGCACAGCAGGGACGTCATACTCAGGAACATCAGGGATGTCGTACTCAGGAACATCAGGGACGTCGTACTCAGGAACTTCGGTAGGAACGGCACCAGCGGTGACAACGTGGGTGGCGTACTCGACGATGGTAACAGGCTTGTGAGCGACGACGAATTCACGACGGTTGTGGGCACGCTGGTGAGCGTGGCCGCTGGGGTGGGCAGAGACGCCAATGGCAGCAGCCAGGACGACGGCGGAGGAAGTGAACTTCATTTTGATAGTTTTTCTTTTGTTGGAACAGAAACTGCTTTTTGTAGATGGTTGTATTTAGGAATACTTCCGTTGCCTTTCGAAATAAGGATTGTAAGGCAAGTTGGTTCAAGAGAATGTTGTCAGCGAAGCGCTGGTTAATGAGAGACAGAAAGGCAAAGGCCGTGATCCAAAGACTGAAGAGAGAGGAACAGAAAGAGAGACAGAAGAGGGAGGAACGAGGGTTATAAGGGGAGCAGGGGGTGTGTCTCTGAGTGTGAGATGAGGTGGTGTGGTGTGGACGCCATGTCTCTTGTCGTCTGGTTCTTCTTCTGTCCGCGTTCACAGAGTCGAGACTGGCACGCCCCCTGCTGAATCAACCCTGCTGCTTCCCTGCCCGGTCTTTCTCCCCATCTTCCTCTGGTTCTTCCAGCCAGCGTCGGTTGTGGATCTGGGAAGTGGGAACACGGTCGGCGACAACGCCAACGCCAACGCCAACGCCAATGCGCCCACGGCCCACCACCCTTGGAAGTTCAAGCTCTGTTTCCGCCCAGGTCCCAGGGGTAAAAAAGAACTTTATCCCTGTCAGGTACCAGGCTTGCATGATTGGCTCATCTCGCCCTGCCAGAGGATGTGACCAACCAGCTTTCCCGGTTGGCCTCATTGACTCTTCTGGTCCACCGCCAGAGACACCAGATCGCCGGCCGCGTCAGCAACTTCTTGCCAACTCCAGCTCTGGTTCCAGCGGTAAGCTAGACCGGAAAAGAGCTGGCAAAGGACGGTAATCGCTGATCGTTCTTAAACTCGGTGCATTGCTTCGTCTTGAAAAACCAGTGGCGATCTCTGAGTGCAGACGATGTGATGCCGGGATAGGCAGATAGGGTAGTGAAGATGAATTACCGGCATGTGGGCATTGCTTTACTTGCTCGGACGGAATCGTTCTCTTGTCTGTCGTGGCAGCTATCATCATCCATGCAGTGACTCGATGCTTGAAAACGTGGACCCATCAAAAACAGCGTGGGTATAAGCTCGTGAGTCGTAAGTCGCTGCCATGGTATTACCGCGGCTGCAGAAGCCAATGTACGTGAATATGAATGAATGTGTGCGCTTGCGTGTGTGCTTGTATCATCAACCGCCGTGGCAGATCAGCCTTTTCACTAGGTACCTATTGTAAGTTAGAGGCGGCGCCCTCTCTCACCGTTCGATCCGTCGTTGGCGTGTTTCGAAAGGTAAATTTAGCTGTAAATTCTCCTCTGCCCCGGACGACGCTCCGCTCCCGCCTCCTTTCCAAAACAATATGTCAACAAAAGATGATAATCAAATAAGATCACTTTTACCGTAAACCACTTTCGCTTCCCGACCAGACAGAGATGGTCCCTGGGGGGTTAGTGGGCAATCGGAATGGGGGTAATGGAAATGAGCCAGGCCATCCACTCACGTCTCAGGGGAGGAGACCTTTGACCTGACTCGACGCCAAGACGATCTTGATTCCGTAGGCGGTGGTTCATGGCAGAATAACAATAGCCACGAGCCAATCATGCAGGCTCTTGTAAATAGCACGGCATGCTTTGTTTATTACAGCAATTACAAAGGAATGGAGGTTTTTCATGCAAACCGCAGCAGATCGAACCGAAATACACATGGATGCATCTTTGCCCCATACCTTCTTCATAGAGTTACTCATTGCCTGGTCCCTATATGAAAGTGAACAACAAAGGGGCAGTTATAGCCCCAGTAACAAAGGGGGTGCTAACTACCTTAGTCGGGTTTAACAGCTTGATCGAGTTGCCATCCATGTACACTTTAATTATGCTTCTCCTGATAGCGAGAAAACATCCAACCTTCAGCTTATGCTCCCTTGATCAGGTAGCTTACCACTGACATCCATACCATTATTCCGTAACCAAGCATCTTTTTTCTCCCTGTAACTTGGTTATCTCTGTCTTATTTCTCCAACGAAGACGCATTGATTTATCAACTAACAAAGGCTCTAACAACCCAAAGCCAACCTCGGATGCTCAACACTTTTCCCGATATTAATTGCAAATCCGAATACTACTCTGTACCAAGATAGGGTATATGTATGTATGTATGTATGTATGTATGTATGTACATATGTGGGGTCTCTGCTTCCAAATTGCTATTTCTGGCACCTACCTACCTCAGCATGGCTACCATGTAGATAACCTTTCAGGGCCTTGATCAACGAGCGAGATTGATCAATGCTAATCTTTAATGCCAAGGGAAGAAAGGGACCAACAGTAAATACCTATACGTTCTACCATGCCGACGAATTGTAGCATGAGTTTTCTGCTTTACTCTGGCCCTTCCCCTGCGTACTATGGGAACTGGCCGTCCTACGGATTTGCTAAACAGGAAGCAAGGTTAAAAGTAACGGCTTAATAACATTCTCCCTAACACATCATGGGGAGTATCAATCTAATAATAAGCTTATTTCAGTCTCCGGAACCTAACACAAGACTGACCATGTCTGGATACTGGCGATCATCCCTCAGAAGTAGCTTCTCATCGCATCCTCGTAACCAGTACCACCCTTCAAATCTTGCCCAAATTTGGCATGCACATCGAGTACCTGCCTGATGTGGCGCATGCTAAGAGCCTCACCCTTGTTAACGGCAAGGTCCTGAGCCGAGCCCACCACGTTCTTGATCTCACGCCCGTTGAGGTCCTGTTTTGAGAGAACGTTCAGGTCGTCATCCGTCAATGGGTCCACCTCGAGCTTTCCAAGCTTCTTCACCCGATCCAGGAACATCTTGAAGATGGTTCGCTTTGCTTTTGAATCGAGATTGTCGTATCGAAGTGCAATGTGAATCCGGGACTGGAATGCTTCGTCGAATGTCTTTTGGGAACACCATACGTTAGTAACGAGAGATAAAAAAAAGCAAAACAATGTTAGATACGCACCTCTACTCGGTTGGTGGTGAGAAATAGGATGCCCTGGAAGTACTCCAACTGTCGGAGAAAGATGCTCACCAGGGCATTCCGATGGATGTCATGCATATTACGCTTCTCCAAGAACACATCTGCTTCATCCAAGAGGAGGATGGCACCCCAGGCATGACAAATGTCCAAAATCTTCTGCAACTCTGCCTCAAGAAACCGCGAGTCCGTTCCAAGTTCTCCAGCAGACGCCATATAAAGCGGACACTTGAGCAGCTCGCCGATGCCTTCAGCAGTGAGCGTCTTTCCAGTTCCAGGAGGTCCATGTAGGACAGCTGTCAAATTGTTAGCTTATCCCACAACAAGGCGATCGAATCTTTCTACTTACTGACAAGACCCTTCCCCTTTCCTTGAATGACATCGTCGATGGTGTTGGTCGCATGATATTTGCGCGACGTGACAAGAGCCTTGATCAAATCCTTGGTTCCATTCTCGAGGACAAGCGAATCCCAAGCCTTCTCGTTCCATTTGATATCATTAACACCAGAAACAGCAAGCTCTAGCCACTGCTTTTCCGAAAAGGCGAAGCCAAGGACCACTGGCGAGGCAATAAGATATTCTTCATCAGTGAACTCAAGGTTGTCCGTTTTCTCATCATCTTCTCCTTCTGTGCTTTTTGAAGGAAGCTTATCAAGCTCTACCTCTTCCGGCTCATCGTCAACCATATGTTTGGGGATTCTCACCATCCGCACTTCGCCATCGGTGTCCTTGAATACCTTTGTGACATACTTGACCTTTTCTCCATCCTCAGACCCTGAGCTCTCACAGCAACACTCTGCCTCAGAGTCGGAATCTTCGTCATCAGAGAGGATGTCATGCTCCTTTGGTTTGACCATCGAGACACTGTAGTTGGGATTGATCCTCCGGAAGATAGTCGGATCGATCATAACCCTACTAGGCTGGATGTTGAACTTCATGACCATACCCTTCTTACGCTTTATGAAGGCGATCCCTTGATAGCTCTTGTAGTGCACGCCACTGAGTGAAACGAACTTTTTGCCTCTTTCGATCAGATCTCGACGGAGTTTCTCTTCGTTTTGATGGTACTGAAGTGGGTAACAAGGGAGGCTGGTGATCTTTTTGGCGCCTTGGAACTCTTCCATCTCCACTGACATGTTTCCGTAGCCAAAGCGCTTCCCGTCGAACTCAAAGTACTTTCCATCAACGTAGTAGAAATCCCCCTTGATGATACTATGATGGAGTTGCGCCATCTCAACCTTGAAAACTCGAGGCTCGCTTGTGCTTCCGTAGGTTGTGGTGTAAGCGAGTGTGTTGGGCTTCCACAATGCCCAAAGCAGGTCAAATGTGATGAGGCCGCTCTCTAACATGGGATAGAGACTCTCCTTTGTGGATTCATAGTCACTATCGAGATATTTGATCATCACCTTAAGGTGCTTTCTCTTTTCCTCGAGTCGTTCTTTATTCTTCTTACGTGTTTTCTTAGACTCCCCGGCAGGCTTAGCTTGTCGCAAAGCCTTGAGGTGACTGCGCATATCTTCCAGGTACCTGGATTAGGATTTAGCGACTGTAGTAGACAGAGGGATTGAAAAATACATACAAGAACAGAAGGTTAGGGCTGACTTTGGGTGTCTCATCAACCAGACTGATGCCTTCGACATTGCCAATTACATCCTGTAGGCACTCGCGAAGGAGCTTGCTCTTGATATCGATTACAGTTGCCCGATACTTGCCTTCCCAATCGAAAGTACGGCGAACGTGGAAGATGAAATCCTCATACTGGGAATCGGTGTTCGCGTCGGTTGTCTCCTGCAGCTTGTAGTTGTGGATGTTGTTGTCCCATACTTGATCAACCCGCTTGAAAGCAGGATTCTTCAACTTTTTGTCCTTTTTCTTAGTCGACTCAGAAGCCAAGTCGCTATCTTCACCGTCCAAATCGATGCCCAGGATGCCTTGTAGCTCTGGTGATAACCCTGACGATCCTTTAAGGGGCCCACGCTTGATACGTCTTGGAGGAGCGGCTGCCTGCGGAAAAGGGGGGTATGGAGGATATTGAAACGGATTCAAATAACCCGGCGTGTTGTAGGAAGCTGAAGAACTCGAGTTGGCGAATTGATGCTGAAGCTGAGCGAATTTGAGCTCTAGAGCTCTGACTTGAGTCTTGAGATCCAAAGGAGATTCCTTATCACCGCTTTTCTCTGCGTCGCCGTTTGAAGAAGATTCGGAGTCGGAGTCGGACAAATCCGAATCGGAGGCCGAATCTGAATCAGTGTCTTCAATGCCAGCTGGCTTCTTCCCCTTCTTGCCCTTCTTTTTCTGCTTGGTTGTCTTGGAAGCCTTCTGCTTGGCCGAACTTGACTTCTTGGTCCGCTTTCCCTCCTTATCCTTGCCTTTAACACGCGAGTGCTTCTTGGAAGACCTGGGGGTGATTGTGGAAGCTTCTTTGTCATTTTCATCAGAATCTGCCTCCTCATCAGAGCTGTCAGAACTCTCGGCATCCTCCTGGTCTAGGATTGGTTTAGTAGCTTTCTTCTTTGCTTTGCTCTTCTTCTGGCGGGCTTTCTTCGAAGTTGGGGTTTCCTTGGCGGACATTCCAGCTGGTTCAGCGGAAGCTGCAGCGGCACTTGTTGAACCTGTATCCTTAGTCTCTTTGGCAGTTGTTTCGTGTTCAGTAGACTCCGCAGTAGCCTTGGGGCTGCTTTGGCGGTCCACCGAAACGATAGAATCCTTTGCTTCCATGTTGAGGAACGACAGTGAGTTGGGAGGTTGCGCCTTGAGGGGAGAACAGGTTGTCGTGCGAGTTGTGTATGGAGTACCTACGATGGGTACTGATGAATTCAGAGTGAGAGTGTGAAATCTAATGACGGAGCCCTTGATTTGGGTTCTGAACAATAGATAAAACCTAAATAGATGGATGAGTTTGAAGAGATGAAAGAGAGATCTGGAAGCGATTGAGGCAGCAGGCAGTGAAGTATTGGAGTGTTGCAGGCAGTGGAGGTCATCAGGCAGACGGAACGACGGACCAACAATATCATCAGAGACGGAGGCCAGACCTGAACAGCCACAAAGAAATGTATTTTTGTTGAAGGGGACTCACTGATTTAGGTAGGTATGCTTATGGTTCTTCGATTGGTCGAACGCGGTTCAGCAGCATAATTCCACCACATCAACAACAATTCGTTTATTGATCCCTGAGGCTGGGCTGGGCTGCATATGACAAACAGCCCGCCCGCCGGGCTTTTAAGGGATACGAAAGACGTTTCATGTGATGCGATGGCAGATATTCAGTGGAGATAAGAAAATTTCTTGATAATTTCTTAGATAGTCCTGTAAAACAGTCTGTGTCCATCGATATCAGGAATCGACAAACTGCTTTTTACAATTCATTGGGCTTAGTGTCCCCTAGGTAGACGGGCGCTAACGGTCCAGTGGATCCGGGGCACCTCATCTAAACGCTTGGCCCGCCACCTCAGCCACCTTCGCCTTGGCCAAAGAATAATAAAGCCTACCCTGAACCGTCGGTCTACGGGCAGCTGACAATTGATCTCCATTCAATGATCTTCAGTCCGTCAGCCTCAACCTGGGTACCTAGTATGCAACGGAGTGCTAGGGTATCACTACAGGCAAACAATATGAACAAACATTTATTGCTTGAGAAGAGCCTTATCGTTGGAAAGAGCTTCCATAAACTTCCATGGAACTGGTGCGAAGGCGCGTCCACATGCACACAAGCAAGGGATCCAGCACATCAGACGTCAACCGCCTCATCTTTCTCATCATCCAATCACAAAGTATTGGATAATCTCAAGGTAGAAATGCAAACCGTTGAGGCTCTGTGTCTTTTCGAATACCCAATATTGTGCCCGAGCCAAAACTTCCGATGGCAGTCGTCCGTAATCTCAAGATCAAGTGCGACCTAATGTGGTTTTTATTGACTGACCCCGCTCGTATCGGTGCAATGTCAAAATCGTAGGTACGATGAATGACAGAGTGAGTGAAGCCGGTGAGATGGGCTGCTTACTGCAGCAACCCATCATGCAGTGCTTGTGACTGTCTGCGTATCTATTCTGGCAAGTTCTACAACGAATGAACTCAACTTTTGGTAGAAATTATTACCACCTCGATTGATGTGTTGGCGATATGTAGACGCAGGCCACGGCAGGGAGCAGCCGATAGACACAGTGTCACCAAATTAGACAGCCATGACGATAATTTCATTGGTGCTGCCAATATCTTGATAGTGTGTCTGTTAGTTTTCTCTATGACTAGATAAAAGAGGTGGCTTGTAACAATCAGTATGAGTTGTGTTTTCAGTCTGTGAGAGCGGATTATAGAGTTAGACGAGCGAGTATTCCATGGACGTTTTCATCTTCTGGCGAAGTTACCCATCTGGGGATGTCTGCTCCCTTTAATGTATGTATGCAGTGGCTTTGGTCATCGAGTTTTCACACCAGCAAGCCTGCCTCCAAGTAAACATACATAGATCCCTACATAGCTGACTTTGAAAGTTTATGTTGATCGTGTCTCACGATTGGATCATCTATTCAGGATTGACCAGGGTTTTAGGTGAGAGGGGCACATGAACCAGGAATAAAACCTGGTCTTGAACCATGGCCCCTCTTGTCTTGCAGGATATGAGTCGCTATAATATTCACGGCTAAGCCGGAGGTCTTTGAGGGGAACATTGAGAATTTCTCAAGGTAGAAAAGCAGTGCTACAGCTTAAAAGCTTATTGAAGTTCTGAAAGACTCCATCTACATTTCTAGATATGTGGCTCAGTAAGCCACGCTTCAATCTACATACCTAATGTTGATTGATGATCGACTCAGTTTCTAGCGCGCCCCGCGATGCTGCAAGCAAATGATGGAACCTGAACTACGGAGCCCAGCACGGACCTGGCCTAGCTCTTTACCTTAGGAGCTCGCTTTAGTGGGCCAATCACCAACCTCCTCGACGTCATCGTAGCTGTGAAAAGGTAAAGGTAGCAGCGGTAGGTAGCTCCTGCCCCAACCTAATCCAGGTGGGATGAACCTTGGACGGGAGGAAGGAAGCCAGAGTAAAGAACTTGGAACGGGCTAGTTCAAACGATCTAGGTCTGGTCTCGGTGCCTCTTTTTCTCCTCAACTTTCGACCTTCATCCCCATCATCTCTCTTGAGGGCCATTGTCTAGGAAGGCCTGTCGCTTGCAAGCTGCAATCAGCCGTCAATCGCTGCACAAGCCTCCTTCTGAGACAGCTTCGCTGGACCACCGGACGATCTTGAGTATTGCTTTCGGACCCAAATTTAGCTTTGTTTCCTGGTAGATTGCAAGGCCATACCAGCACGCGTGACCAAAACCACCCGAAAATCCTGCAATCCGAGAGCTCGCATTCTGCGTCTACATCAGCTTCCCGATTCGACTCTAGCGAAGGAGCATAACCAAAACAATATCTATACCCCCAACGCGACTCGACCTACAGCTTGCAGTATTCATCATGCCTGGCACTTGGGGACGCGTCAGGAGCTTCTTTGGCGCCAATGGCACCTCTAGCAGTCGCCATGCCTGGCTTCATGAGGAGGAAAGAGCCCGTGTGTTTATTCCTTTGACTGCAAGGCTTTCGTATTCTGCGATAAATGAACTGACCCATTCTCAGTTCTGCCTCACCATCGGAACCAGAATATAGCTTCTGCCACACCGCCGGCCGAAGTTATGAAGGTTTGCCTGCGACTCCGACACTTGATTCGCGAATGCATTCCCTGCGAGCTTGAAGAAAGCGCCATCACGCGATCTCACAGCACTGTCATCACCACCAAGGTCATCCAGGCCGCCAAAGAAGCAGGTGGCCAGAAATACCGGGCGTGCGTTGTATGTCGAGTTCACCCTCTCGGTACTTAATGTGTCTATGCTGACCGGGTTTACGTTCGTTAGGTATATGCTCTACTAGTTAACATGCGATGGTTCAAGCGCGAAGCAATCGTAGAGCTGTGGGATGCTGACCTTCACGCTCTTCGTGCTGTCGCTTGTACTGTCATTGCCAAGCAGATGTAAGTTTTGCGTCACTCAGTCATTGTCTCTGACTATTTGCTAACACCGGCCAGCATTGAGGGTGAAGAGGATATGGAATACCTGCTGCATCACGTTCTTCTCCGTCGGTATTCTTTCCTCATTGACAAGGTTCCTACGCCTCCAACCAATGTCATTGAGAAAGCCGTAGACCTGCATGCTGTTCGAGTCATTGGTTCCTCGGGCTACCAGAAATGCATTGCATATCTCTGGCGTGGCTGGCTGGTTCAGGATGAAGACGATCCGTCCGAATTTGTCGACTACAAGGACAAAGACAACACCAATTTCCTTGTTCACATGGATCCTGATCGTATGCGCGCCCCTCGCTATCAGAATGCTGCCCAGTTGCTCTTCTCCTTCATCTACCTTGGTTTATATACAGCTGCAGTCAACTCTGCCAACGCATCAGGCGTACTTGACGGTGCCGAGATTGCACTCTACATCTTCACTTTTGCCTACGTTTGCGATGAGGTTATGAAATGGTGGAAGGCTGGCTACAATATTCTCGGATTCTGGAATGCGTTTAACTTCCTTCTATATGCCTTTTTGACCGCGTCACTTGTCTTACGCATTATAAGTCTGGCAAATTGGGACAGTGAAAAGACGCATGGCTGGTACAATGAGATGAGCTACAATTTGCTAGCTTTCGTCGCGCCTATGTTCTGGGCTCGTCTCCTGCTTTATTGCGACAGCTTCCGTTTCTTTGGAGCCATGTTAGTTGTGCTCAAGGTCATGATGAAAGAGTCAGTTATCTTCTTTGCGCTACTCATTGTCTTAATCATTGGGTTCCTCCAAGCGTTCATTGGCTTGGACATTGCCGACGACAATATCATGGGCGATACCTGGTTCATTATCGAGTCGATGCTCAAGGCCATCATGCAAAGCCCCGAGTTTGATGGATTTGAGGACTTTGGGCATCCCTTTGGCCTGATTCTGTATTACTGCTTCACTTTCATTGTCATGGTAAGTGGAAAACTAGGTCCCTCAGTTCGAAGGTATCGGGGGGCTAACATCACTTTTAGATTATTCTCTTGAACATTCTCATTGCACTTTACAACTCGGCTTACGAGGACATTTATGAGAATGCTGACGACGAATACCTGGCATTATTTGCTCAGAAGACGATGCAGTTCATTCGAGCTCCCGATGAGAACGTCTATATTGCTCCTTTCAATCTCGTTGAGATGGTTGTTTCTGGTTTACTGGAATGGTGGGTACCCGACTCCACTTACGAGTTTATCAACGACTGCATTATGGGTTTTCTGTATTCGCCCCTTCTCTTCGTAGCGGCCCTGTTTGAGAAACGCACAGCGCGCAAGATCCGCCATAATCGCTCCCGGGGCGAAGAGGACGACGACCAGGTACACGAATGGGAACAGTTCCACCAGGATCTGGACATGGAAGCCGAGGGTTGGACCAAGACTTGCGAGATCGCCAAGCCTAATGTGGAGGACGAGCCTGCTGTGATCGAAGTGCGCAAACTGCGAGCCGAGATGGATGAACTCAAGACTTTGCTTTCGCAACTCAATAACGCCATCAAAGGAAATGACGAAGAAACTGTGACGGGAGCGACGAGTGGGAAAGCCCCTGAGGTAGAGGATGATGACGACCAAGAGACATCAGAGACGGCCGAAACCACAGATGTGCCGGACACATCGGATACCCCTGAGGCATCGACAGCCTCTGGCGATAACAAATCTGGCAAGAAGAATAAGAAGAACAAGAAGAAGGGCTCAGGTGGCCCCAGTAACTAGACGTGGGGGTCACTAAGAGGCTAATATGGTTTGCCATGGGTTTACGAGATATGTTTGCTATTGGAAACAGGCTCAAGGAATTTCCTTTGCTGTTAGGTTTTTGTTCAAGTTTGTTTACGGGGATCCTGTGTGCTCGAATGTTTGATTATGATGATTATACGCAGTTTAGTTCGTCTTGAATTGATAATACTCGCGAAAACTAGGTTGCTACTTAATCGTGACCCGGCTCATTATCAGCAGAACTGCACTATAGAGGAACATATCCTTGGTGAGCAAGAGCCAGACATCCTCGTCCATCAAAACTCAAGATTTATCTTCCTCAATGAAGTCCTTTGTGCCAACCTTTTACTGATTAGACCTATTCGTTGCAGGAGGAAAGATATTTCTGTAGACAGCTAGTTAGTCAACGCCATCATGCCTTTGGGGCGAGTAAACTTACGGAATAGTCTCGTTGTATGCATCCACGTCAGGGGCGACAAATGTGACAAACACAACCCTTAGAAGCTTGTTCCCGTCCTCACTCTCCAGGAAGTCCCTCACAGTCTTGCAGGCAATCTTGGCCGCAGCGTCGCTCGGAAATCCGTAAATACCTGTGCTAATAGCGCTGAACCCAACTGTCGTCAGGCCATGACTGACAGCGAGCTTCAGACTCTCGCGGTAGCAGCTTTCAAGGCTCTTGCTGGGGTTTCTGTCTGAGTGGTATATTGGGCCAACGGTGTGAATGACATGCTTGGCGGGGAGATCGTAGCCTCTTGTGATGACAGCCTCGCCCGTGTTGATGGGACCCAGGGGCCTGCACTCCTTGACCAGATCGGGACCAGCGGCTCTGTGGATGGCGCCGTCGACACCGCCGCCGCCCAGGAGGGATTTGTTGGCGGCGTTGACAATGGCGTCGAGGCGAAGCTTGGTGATGTCGCCACGGATCAAGCCGATGCGCTTGTTGACGGAATCGTTGGCGGCATAGGCTGGGGTGCTTTTCAGGGCTCGACTAGCCTCAGAAATTGCGGAGGAAGAGTCGTTGTATATTTGGGCAAGAGTAGGAATCTCGGAAATACTTCTGGTGGCCATTGTGATGAATCTCTTGGTGGACATGAAAGTAGAGAGGATGTGGTGATGTGTGTTGATGACTCTCAAGGGACTGTTAATGGTCAGAATGAGAATGCGAGTACAAGAAAGGAAAACAACTATTTATATGTATACGTACCTATAAATTTTGCTTTGTTGCTTTATCTTCTTTGACTTTGGTGCGCACTGATTATATCTCGAGTTTTTCAGCTCTCTTCTTGCGATGCAGGAATGATGTAATAGCTTATGTCAGGATATCAAGTATCCGTTCTTCAATGGTCGAGTTTGAGAACAAACAAAGATTAGCTGCGAAAAATTGGGGAGAGAAAGTTTTCAAGTGTGTGATGCTTTTCTTTGTTGTTGCAGTTAGAAAATGTGACGATAGCAAACAGAATGTACTGTATCAAACGGAAGCTTGTAGTGGAGGTGGTGCACCTGCCATCCATGGATCCGTCTGTTTCTGGAAGCTCGGCGAGCTTGGACTGCGGGGGCACTATGTGGGGCTTTTCACCGAAGTCTTGATCTTGTCAAGAATTAAGAATAGGTACTTCGTGGTAGTTTCAACTGATAATATCCAATCTCATCAAAGCCTCGAGATTTAAGAAAAACGATTCTCAATTCACTAACAGAGTCTCATAAATCATGTGTATATGGGGAAACTCTCTTGAACTAAATTTTACTAACATTATAAGTCAATCGTGCCTCATGGTCCCTCACACTTACACGCAATGAGTGCCCCAAAAAACCTGTCAGAGAACTCGAACAAAACCTATATCCTGGGCCATTTGAAGCTCGATATAAGCTTCAACCAAACCCCTTGACCTTCTTTCTCTTTCTGGACATCATTACCCTTTCTGAGCTTGGACAAGGAGTCTCGCCTTTCGGCTCCTGAGACCTCCAACCTCCGCTTCTTTACTGACACAGGCGTCCAGCTTCGCTTTCGCTTCAAGCCTCGCCGTCTATCTCCCTCCTTCAAATCCCTGGAGACCGTAACAGCCTTACTTCCGCTGTCGGATTTTCCCTCATCAGTGCCCATGGACTCAACAAGCGTGGTATCGCTCCCCTCTCTTGTCAAAGGCCATTCCTCAGGGTCTGATAACTCTGTATCGCTGCCGCCGTGGCCAAAGCCAGAGACCGTCATAGCACGGAATCCAAAACTGGGAGGATCCACCATATCAGCGTCACTTTTTGTCTCTGATCCCGTAGCTCCACTCGTCGGGGTTACAAAGAGTCGCGACGATTGAAATTGCATTGGTCTGCTCTCTTGACTTTGCCGATCAGACTGTTCCTGAACCATGGGAGCTTGCTGTTGCCACATTTGGTCAACATCCCCAAGAGGACCAGCGCCATGAGCACTCTCGCACACATCCATCATGTCTCGAGGAAACTCGTTGGCAAAAGTGATGGGATCCCTGATGGGTAGCGAGACTTCGGCTGTGTTTTGGAGATCCTCGGTGACTGTCTCACGAACGGCATATGAGTGAGGCATAATGCCATGCGCTACTGGTGTACCGCCCAGTGGCTGGTTGACCAAAGCTGCTAGATCAGCCGGATTATTTGCTATCCATGCTGATGGTTCGTTGGGTTGATGCGAAGGGAAGAGAGGGCTTTGCCCCGATGAATAAGAGGCAAATGGAACGCTGCCAACGTTAAGCGTTGGTAGAGCACTCAACGGTACTGCATGGCTGTGAACGCTCATCTGTTGAATCTTGGGCAAAATAGCGGGAGCTTGAGTTGCTTGAGCTGCTGCAGCCCCCTGCAAAGTTGTGAACGCGTCAGACAGATCATTTATAACCTCGTTCGCGGCCTCATCCCTAGCGGCACGTTTGACCTTGGCATCTTGTGCGTCTTTTTCTTCCTTGGCAAGCTGAGCAGCCAGCTTTTTCACCCCCTCAACATTAAAGATATCTGTAGACGGACGGGAAATGGGGCGTTTCTCATCATCCAGCGTCCCTGACAGCCGTTGAGCGATGCTCAGCTCATCTGGGTCCATTCCGGGGATAACCACCTTGTAAGCTCCCAGATTGAGCAAGTGGTGAAAACGTCTCTTGAATTCCTCCATATCCACCAATTGTTTCCCTGTTAGATTCATCATTTCCTTCTTGGCCAGAAAGTACCATCGCTGATGTGGCTTTCGATGTGACTTCCGTAACACGGGCATTGCGACCAAGAGATCGCGCCAGTCGGTTTCATATGATAGGAGATCCAAATATAGCAACCTTGAGACGTCCTAAATTCTTCGACCGATAACAAGAAGTCGAATGTCCCACCCTCCGTTGCACACTTTGATCCCTCGATCTGTGGCTTGCATAGCGGTCACGATGTTGCCAATGGCCGTCTCCATGTTCTTGACTCGAATCCGCCAGTCTCTAATATGCTCAGGGGCCCGGAGGAAATATAGCGGCCAGTATGTTGTTCCCAGTTGATATAACTCGCAAATCATGCTACCAAAATGTGAAAGCTCCCTTTCAATGATAAGCAACAAATCTGAGATCTTGGGAATCAATCGTTTCTCGTAGCTTTCCACGTCGCCCCTCCGAACTTGTGCAGCCCACCAGGGTAGGCCATCAACCAATGCGTAATTGCCACAGAGAAAAGATTGATGATCAGGAAACCTATTCAGTTCATATCTCGCATTTTCCCAGTTGTAATAGAAAAACTCAAGGACACTCTTTGTGGCTTCAGGAATGCTATCCTCACCGATGGAATCGTCACATGCTTGGATAGAAAATGCTGTAGACTCGCAGACAATCATGAGAGCTTCTTTAAAAAGATCGCTCCAGATTTTGTCCTGAGCGATCCATCCATCACTATCATCCTTAAATCGTTGAATCATCAAATCAAAGTCGCATGCTTCATTGATGATGTTGTTCAAGTAACCTTCCAGTACATTGTTGCCGCTTAGCTGAAAACTGTGTAGGAAGTCACATATCCATTCTTTGTCCTCTTGTGTACAAAGCGTCACATCTTCGAAAAAATGGCTCTCAAACCAGTAATCCAAAGGATAGAAACTGATCTTGTGAGGTTTGGTTGATGGTTCGCGTAGAGCAGCCGTCCCGTATTTGTGGATTGCCACGTCCCAGAAAGCTTGCGTAAAATACTTCTGGACATCCGCAACTCGGACATAATGGTTGAGTCTGACCTCGCGAATGTAAGGCATCTCCAGATTCGGTGGATCGTTATACAGGCCCTCCAGCCAGAGACAGTAAGCGACGAGTCCAGATAACGTCTGGAGTAACGCGGGTTTTCTTAAACTCATGGTGGCATGTATAAAAGGCCAATAGCCACCTCCCAAAACCTATTTTGTTGTCTGTGAGACCCCGAGCTCTGGGTGTTCAAGTATGGGGGTTACACTTAGATGACTCTCAAAAGCATGGCCAACTTCCGCCACAGGATCATCTTCATAATATGGCTCTTCTGGTCGTTCTAAATCGTCCATGAGCTCCAGATCCAATGCTTCACAGGCCAAAACTTGTGCAGGATCGGTAATGCCAACAGAGGCGGGATCAGCTAACCATCTATAAGGAACACACGCGATGGCATACTATTGATATGTTAATAACCAGACTTGGTTTTCGATGTTTTGAAGGGCACTCACCATCATCTCGTGAGCTAGAGTGGAAGCGAGTACAAGGCTAGCTAACATCTTCTCGCCTTTGCTATGCTTATCAACTAGCAGGGGCCATACCAGCTCGGCATCGATCTCGACCAAAATCTTGTCTCGTAAAGAAAAGAAACTGGCATAGGTCGTACGGCCCATAACATGTTCGTCTCGTTCTCCTTCGTTGTAGAGCCGGCTGCATAGCTTCCCATACTCGGTCATTGTTCTCCAAAGTGTTAGTTTCACGAAACATCTTTTGCCAAGTCGCACGTACCCTATGATCCCATTCTTCACGATGACCATCAAGGCTATACATAACACGAGGTTCTTTAGCCTTCTTTTCAAAGCGACGGGCATCTACCCATCTATCACGGTTGAAAAGACTCGACACACAAATTAGTGATGGAAAAACAAGGATAAGCCCAAACCTACGAGTGCAAGGGGCCCGAGAGTGCATCAAACTCAGCGTTGCATCTTGGAAAATACCCCTCCGCTTGGATCTAGAGAGTATATCGTTAGGCGATACAGAAAAGCATACAACTTCGACATACTCGCTTCATCCATAGTTAAGCTTCCAAACAAGAGGTTCTGCCAGTTCTCGTCAACGACAAGATCTTCGTACTGTTGCATGTATTGCTGCTCAATCTCGCCCATATGTTGCATGTCGGGCCTCGTTCTCGCCATGTAGTCGTCGACATGCTCGCCATTCTGCGTCGCTAGCTCCTCAAAGCGGTCAAATAACTGCTTCCTAGTCTTAATATCAGTGTTGGCAGGGAAAGGTAGCGGCTTTCGGCTCGGGCATGTGATGTCCTTGAACGACCATCGCTTCGACCTGGAAATATGCCGAATCGATGGGCGTATTCAGTTGACCTCTTGACTTGATCTTGAGGTAGCAGAGCTGGGCGCAATCGATCGAAGACATTATCCTTGAGCTTGAAATATGTCTTCCCTCTATCAGGGCCCGCGTCCTGCCAATTTGGGTCCGTCCAGATGGGGCAAAACTGAACATGATTATAGCTTCCCTGATCTGGGCGTTTGGGTGGCACATGTGGATTCTTGGGTGACTGGGCATTACTCTTCAGTTTGTGTGGAACTGAGATAATACGGAACTTTCGCTGAGGTGTGTTTTTTTTTTACTCGATGAATTTGAAGCCATGGGTGAATATACACAATATGAAAGAGCAAAAGAGGAAACATGAACACGAGAGCGTTGATGAAGGTTGTTTGAATATCAGTCAAAGTTGGCTAAACTTGTGTTCTTTGCATGTCCAAGAAACGGATGTTAACAATTAGATATACTAATCAGGGCTATGAGCTACTTACTTAGCTGACATATCCGAAAATAGACCTTTGTCCACAGCAAAGAGGTTAACGTACAGACAATGGAATTTATATAGCTATGAATTGGGTGTCTCAATGGCTTGCACATAAACTTGATAAAGCTCAATTCCAGTCCCCCTTAGGTCCGGAGGTAAATGAACAAAGCTTTAAGCCATTGGACTATAGCAAGAGGGCTGTAGTCCATCTCTGAATGCAGAGCACGGTGCTCGTGTATAAGAACAAAGGCATAGAGCAGTGGAGGGGAGCATATGGTCAACAGAAAGCCAATCAACTTTGGTTGAGTCCGAGATGAGAAGTCCGTCATGAAGGATAAAAGAGTAGCCGTCTTGATCACAGCCGAAAGAGAAATAGATAGAACAAACCGAATTTTAAAAATAAAACCACCAAAAAATAACACAAAATAACAAAACAACAACAACAACAACAACAGCAACTTGGGTCAGATATAAGCTATCAAAGCTGTATTTCAAAGGCAGTCAATTAAAAGAATCCCTAGGTTGTATTACGCAGCCAATACCACAAAATTTAAAAACGGGGGTCAATACGGCGAGCAAAAGAAAGGTAGCAGAATGCATTGGCCAGAAAGTACGAGAAGAGGATGAGCGCATTGGCGGTATGCCCATAATCGTACTCCATACTCACAGAGCACGCATAGTCCCTGCTCGGATTTTGTTCAAGTACAATCGCTCTCCAGGGTATAGATATGTATGGCATGTAATTGTCGGTGAGCCACAGGGGCATGAATCTGGGGGTTCTGGGGCCCCGCGATTTGGAATGTCTCAGAGACGATGCTTTTTGGAGTGTGAGCTTTCTATACGCGTAGCTGGAGTTTGCTGTTCCATGACGAGTCTGGCATCTCCTACTGTACTCTTGCTCTTCTCTACCTTTTGACCCCTTGAAGTGTCAATCGCGCGTGTGTGTCTGTTCGTTGTGTCTGTTGGTCGACGAATAGGAACGACTAGAATAGAAGTGCCGTGGCAACGTGGCGGAGGGAGAGTTTGGGAAAGGCAGCATCTTGG
Source organism: Fusarium abutilonis (assembly GCA_021655885.1). Taxonomy (NCBI): domain Eukaryota; kingdom Fungi; phylum Ascomycota; class Sordariomycetes; order Hypocreales; family Nectriaceae; genus Fusarium; species Fusarium abutilonis. The sequence goes on from JAJJWN010000087.1 coordinate 99,159, forward strand.
TGAGTAAAGCCGGTCCCACCACCCATCATTAGTAGCGATGGGTCCAAAAGTGACAAGGATGTTGTGTATGTACTCGGCGAGACCGTCGTTTGTTTGTTCATCAAGTCGAGAGCTTTCTTCACAACGAAGCATTTCGATACAAAGGCGGTAGGTATTAAAGGATTGACAAAGATAAAAGATGACAAAATTTAGATACTGGTAAGTGAAAGTTCAGAGTGGGTGAAACCTAAGGCATCCATACAGCGCATATGCGAACTACAACTGCATCACGGCAGGTGTCTACCAACGTGTAAGTAAGGCATAGGATTGTTGAATGCAAAAGAAATAGCATATCTAATACACGAATACACTATTAATTGTCCTACTGTTAATATGAATAACTTAAAAAAAGGCTCTGCGCCTAACATTATACATGTTATGCTGGCGAGTCAAGACACTCTCAGTTTCACCGAAACCTACCTAACTTAGTACGTATGCTTTAGGTGCAGAGTATGAACACGGGAAGAAGGATTAGTACCTAGATACCTATGTAGAGTTAGAGAAGACTGGTTACCGTCTGTAGAGCCTCAAGTTAAAATGAAGTACCACAAATTTATATCCACGGGAAGGTTGGACATCAATATTGGAATAAGCATATATAATCTAACATTATAAGAGGTCATCAAGGAGATGGCGGGAAGTGGATATCTCAGGTGGAAAAGAATACTGGAGCAATGGACACTTCGCCTTTGAAGGCGATACTGATCCGACAACATCCGTGGTTGGGAATATGAGCGCCCAACCTAAACTGGGCATGTTTCATATGCCCAAGATCTCTCGTAGGTCCAAAACAAGCCAGTAATTCTAGGGACAGAGAGAAATGGTAAAACGAATATGATAATAAGGCGTTAATACGATGTAAGTCTAAAATCTCCCTTGGTGTTTGCCTCATTCAGGGAGCTTGAGGGCAAAAAATTACATTGCTGGCAGCTGCAAGATGCAGTATTTGTGCATGGGACTAGGCACTAAACAGTAGCATCGGACATGTCCTCCAGCAGCTGGAGCTGCCGCCAAAGGCCATGTTCTTCCGCTGCTGCACCAAGAGTACTCACCGCCCTCATCCACTTACCTAATCTAGTTTAGCTTGTGCTGATAAAACTGATAAGCCTGAGTCGCATTGCCGCCGAGGAGGGGAAGGAGGATGGAGGGGTAAGAGCGCTGTAGGAAAAAAAAATTGGTGGGACTGACTTTGCCCGCCAAAGGCAAAAAAAAAAAAAGTTGTGGCGAGCTGCGAAAGCGCATAAAACTTTGTGGCAGAGGCTCCAGAATTTTCCCTCCCTCTCTTCCTTTTTGAACACTTCCTCCCTCCATCTCCCTCTCATTCTCTTTCTTCCTCCTCCATCGATTTCCGGTCGTCCTCCTCCAGACGAACCTCTCTCTCTTACTTTCTTTATCGCGTGCTTGTTTGTTCTTCGGACTTACCTCCTTTGAACGAACCTCGCCCTCACCCAGAGGAATTTTTATATCCCCGCCGAACATATCAGAGTCGACTCCTCCATCGATCTCTGTAATTTCGACGACCTCTTCCCCTATACCCTAAAAAGAAACCGAAACATCGACAACATGCCTACCGAGAACCAGCAGTCGATCAAGGTCCTGGACGAGCTCTTCCAGAAGCTCACTGTGTCCAAGGATTCCTCTGACATCAAGGAGGCTTCCAACGAGCTGGCCTCCTTCATCAACGGCCGTATCGGTGACCAGGTCGTTCCTGAGAAGTAAGTTGTGCTTTACCTTACAATGCCATCATTTGGATTTCTGCTTTGGGCATCATTGGGCACCTCGATGCGAGTGTTTTGTCCCCATGCCACGCACTGGTCATTCTTACGCACTTGGCTTTCCGCCTCACTGTCAGCCATTGGAACTGATTTGCCCTGCACGTGTGATATTGAGGACAAGCAACGAATGAGCAGCCTTATGCGTGGAACGAGACGGGTGACAGACTTTTTTTTCTGCGTCCCTCGTTTGCCCCTCCTTTGGTTCTGGCCACCCAATTTGCGCCGCCAGATTTGGGTTACAGGCGACTCTGAGCACTAGACCCATTTTTGGTCGACCCCTCGGAGGGGTTACCCGGCATCCACAAAAAAAAAATCAGCTACATTTTCATGTGCTAACCTTTCTTGTCTATAGTATCATCGAGGGCCTGAAGAAGCAGCTCGCCAACAAGAAGGACGCCGCCGCCCGTGAGAAGGCTTGCGTCGCCATCGAGGCCATTGCTTCTCACTCCGAGGTCTCTGCTGCTGTTGAGCCTTACCTCGTCGTCCTCCTCCCCAACGTTCTTGCCGCCGTCGGCGACAAGATCACCGCTGTCAAGAATGCCGCCCAGGGTGCTGTCCTCGCCATTGCTGGCGCCATCAACGCCAACGCTGTCAAGGCTGCCCTCCCCAGCGTCATGGAGTCTATCCGAAATGCTCAGAAGTGGCCCGAGAAGATGGCTGCTCTCGACTTTATCGAGGCTCTCATCAAGAGCTCTCCTGCTCAGCTCGCCTACCGTGTTGCTGAGCTCATCCCCGTCATCTCCGAGTCCATGTGGGACACCAAGAAGGAGGTCAAGGAGCGTGCCTACAAGACCATGGAGCAGCTCTGCCAGCTGATTGTCAACAAGGATATTGAGCGTTTCATTCCTGAGCTTATCAAGTGTATCGCCAAGCCCGAGAACGTCCCTGAGACTGTTCACTTGCTCGGTGCTACCACCTTTGTCACTGAGGTCCAGGAGCCCACTCTTGCACTCATGGTTCCTCTTCTGGATCGTGGTCTGTCTGAGCGTGACACTGCTATCAAGCGAAAGTCCGCTGTCATCGTCGACAACATGTGCAAGCTCGTCGACGACCCCAACATCGTCGCTCCTTTCTTGCCTAAGATGATGCCTGGTCTTCAGAAGAACTACGAGAACCTGGCTGATCCTGAGGCCCGTGACAAGACCAAGCAGGCTCTTGACACCCTTAACCGTGTTGGTGACATCAAGAACGGTGTCATCCCTGAGGCCCGCAACGACGGTGCCATCAATGTCATCCAGCCCAAGGTCAAGGCCGCTCTCTCCCCCAAGTTCGCCAACTATGTTGAGAAGATGGGCCCTGTCGTCGAGTACATCTCTGCTATTGCTGGTCAGCTCGTTGACGAGAAGGAGGGCGAGGTCACCATTTGGGTTGACAACCTCAAGGCCTACGTTGCTGTCATCTCTGGCATTGACAGCGCCGAGGGTATTGTTGAGAACATCCGCAAGACCTCTCTTCCTGGCGCTGTCGCTGAGACTGAGGCCGAGGCCGACGAGGAGGAGGGTGAGGATCTCTGCAACTGTACCTTCTCTCTCGCCTACGGTGCCAAGATCCTTCTGAACCAGACTCACCTTCGTCTCAAGCGTGGTCAGCGTTACGGTCTTTGTGGTCCCAACGGTTCCGGAAAGTCCACCCTCATGCGCGCCATCAACAACGAGCAGGTCGAGGGTTTCCCCAAGCAATCCGAGGTCAAGACCGTCTTCGTCGAGCACGATCTGGACTCTGCCGATACTGAGATGACCACCATTGACTGGACCATGAAGAAGCTCGAGGAGGCTGGTGTCACGACCACTCAGGCTGATGTCGAGAAGCAGCTCAACGAGTTCGGCTTCACTGAGCAGATGGTCAAGGGTGAGATCAGCGCTCTTTCTGGTGGTTGGAAGATGAAGCTGGCTCTGTGCCGTGCTGTTTTCGAGGCTCCCGATATCCTGTTGCTCGACGAGCCCACCAACCATCTGGATGTGAAGAACGTTAAGTGGCTCGAGGAGTACCTTATCAACTCCCCTTGCACTTCCATTATCGTCTCTCACGACTCTGGTTTCCTCGACAACGTCTGCCAGCACATCGTCCACTACGAGCGCTTCAAGCTCAAGCGCTACAGGGGTAACCTTGCTGCCTTTGTCCAGCGTGTCCCCTCCGCCAAGTCCTACTACGAACTTGGTGCCTCTGAGATGGAGTTCACATTCCCTGAGCCCGGTTTCCTCGAAGGTGTCAAGACCAAGGCCAAGGCCATTCTCCGTGCCACCAACATGTCCTTCCAGTACCCTGGTACTTCCAAGCCCCAGATCAGCGACATCTCCTTCCAGTGCTCTCTGGGCTCCCGTATTGCCGTCATTGGTCCTAACGGTGCTGGCAAGTCTACTCTGATCAACGTTCTTACTGGTGAACTTATCCCTACCGAGGGTGAGATCTACCAGCACGAGAACATTCGTATTGCCTACATCAAGCAGCACGCTTTCGCTCACATCGATAACCATCTCGATAAGACTCCTTCCGAGTACATCCAGTGGCGATTCCAGACTGGTGAGGATCGCGAGACAATGGACCGTGCCAACAAGGTCATCACCGAGGCTGATGAGAAGGCCATGGACAAGATCTTCCGTATCGAGGGTAGCCAGCGTCGTGTCATCGGTATCAACAGCCGAAGAAAGTTCAAGAACTCTTACGAGTACGAGTGTTCTTTCGCCCTTGGTGAGAACGTGGGCATGAAGAACGAGCGATGGACTCCCATGATGTCTGCTGACAACGCTTGGCTTCCCCGAAACGAGCTTCTAGCTTCTCACCAAAAGATGGTTGCCGATGTTGATATGAAGGAGGCTCTTGCCTCTGGTCAGTTCCGACCTCTGGTCCGAAAGGAGATTGAGTCTCACTGCGCCAACTTCGGTCTCGACGCTGAGCTTGTCTCTCACTCTCGCATGCGCGGTCTGTCTGGTGGTCAGCGTGTCAAGACTGTCCTTGCCGCTTGCTCTTGGCAGCGACCTCATCTTATCGTCCTTGACGAGCCTACCAACTATCTTGATCGTGACTCTCTTGGTGCCCTGTCCAAGGCTCTCAAGAAGTTTGAGGGTGGTGTCATCATCATTACCCACTCTGCCGAGTTCACCAAGGACTTGACTGAGGAGGTCTGGGCCGTCATGGACGGTAAGATGACTCCTTCCGGCCACAACTGGGTCCAGGGCCAGGGTGCTGGTCCCCGTCTCAAGGCTGACGAGGGCGATGAGGAGGAAAAGTTCGACGCTATGGGTAACAAGATTGTCACCACTAAGAAGAAGGTCAAGCTGAGCTCTTCTGAGGCGCGAAAGAAGAAGAAGGAGCGTATGGCCCGCCGAAAGCGTGGTGAGGAGGTGTTCAGCGATGAGGATGACCTGTAATCGCTCTCGCCTATACTTGACCATGCCTTGTGACGACTTCTTTGATGATTACATACCATTTTTCTTTGTCATGCGTTGATCAAAAAAAGTTACGGGTGCGTCTGTTGGTAATGGATGACTGCACTTTTGGGCTCCCGATAGACGGACTGCTCTGTTAGACTACCACCATGGAGGAACAAGGAAATGACACGTGGGATTGGAGGATCTCAACAGTGTTGAACCCTTGACTTGGTGGTTTTGGAGGTTGGCAAATAGTTAGAGCCAAATAGACTTGATTACGATCAATTTCTTTCGCCTTTGTGAATCACTGAGTAAAATGAGAGTCATGGCATATCGCCAATTGCTCTTGTGTTTCGTGTGGTCTATTGTGCAAGCCAACAGCGAGGTAGCCTGGACGGCAGAGCTATTACATCCTAAGGCAATCGGCTGTATCTGCAATGACCTTTTCCTGTCTATTTCCAGCCAGAGATCACATATCAAACAAAGATTACTCCTAAGAGTATTTCCCTTTTTCAAGGTTTATCTGTCTGTGGTCTAGCATTTCGGCGCTCGGAGAACTCTTCCTTGTAACGGAGAACTTCAAAAATTAAACAGTATATAGGCAGGTTGAATAGAGTTTATAGAAAATTCAAAAAAAAAAATAGATGATGAGACTGGGACTCGAACCCAGGAGGATTGCTCCATCAGGAATCTTAGGTTGTTAAGGTGACCTTAACCTGACGCCATAACCAACTCGGCCATCTCACCAGACGTTTTAGATGTAAGATACGGCGGAGTTATACATCACATTCCTCAATCTTGTCTCTTTCACGCGCGCGAGATGTGCTTCAGTGTTACACCACAAGCTGTGCAATACATTTCCAGGCATATCAAACAATACCGAACTGTCCAGAATATCTAACCCTGCACAAGAGCTTATATGTTATAGCAATTCAACTGTATTCAATGCTATTCATGGGTGGCGCTTACAATGGTCTAGTTGTAACAACTGTTTGAGATGGCCCTGGTCTACAAAACATCAATTTAAACAAAAAAAAAATTTGCCCCTTTACGCCAGTATTCCATTAGAAATATCTGCAGGGGAAACGCAATGAGGCCATGAAAAAAATGTTATGGATTTCTGAATCTAGCCTTACAATGTCCAAGGCTCTTGGGGTATGGTAGGTATCTAGAGCGAATTTTATGATGAATTCTGTGCGGCACCTTTACATTTTCTATATATTCTACAATAATTAAACAACTCGTAAGTTAGAGGTAGAACTCAAATGATCCGCTCAATCAGCATGGTCTCAATGGTGCAGTGTTGTGCTGGTAGGATGCCCCTATTGAAACCGATCCTGAACATCAGTTTAACGCGTACAAGACTAACGTACTACTTTTCCCACACGTGGGCTCATAAATATGGCCTCTTTATATCGCATGAACAATGGGTGCTTGTAACCAGGGTTGCAAGGGGTTCTTGTCTACGAAATCAGATAGTTTGGAAACCAGAATAACTAACTTGCCATCATCAGCCAGACAATTCAGGTCTTAAGGACACACTTAATTGTGATTACATAGTCATCTAATCAGAAATCTCCTGTAAGATGGTCATTCAATATGATCCCAACCGCGGCTTTCCTAAATATGGGAAGTCAGTACCGTTGAATCAACTCTAAGCTTCCGTGACCTTTACTCCACCACACCCGAAGCTCCGGCATCACAGGCTCCACCACCTCCGATACTCCCGGGCCATCTAGAACGAGTCGACAACCCTGCTTCATATTCCAGCAACAAAAGTATAAACATACCAAAGAGCGTTGTTGATGTAAGATGCTTCCGCGGACAAATGTAAGATAAGAGATACTATCAACCCATTACCAAGACTTAATCACCCATACATACCAAACCTTCAACTTCAACTATCATGTCAGTTTACCAACACGGTCTTCAACACCGAAAGATACGATTCCAAACGGTTTCACGGTCTTCAACTCCGTGATGTCGACCAACATTATCAGTGACAATGCCAGTACTTATCAACCTCCCTAAACCTTATCATGGCACCCGTGCTCGAGCGCTTATCACCACCCAGTTACATCTTTGTCCCCAATCTTCACACCCCCTTTCTGAGGAGTTCCCCAGGCTAGACCTGGTGAAACTTCACTCCCCTCCATCCCCTTTCATCGATGTCCCAGCGATCTACATTGCCTCCCCCGCATCTGCGCCACGAGCTAAAAATCCTAACAGCTATGTACATGCAACTCAAACGGTACGAGGCTCCCAGCATCTTCATGCTCTGCATTGCCGATCACGAGATCGGCAGCTGCAACCTATAGTAGACTGGCTGTACCATGAAATGGCTGTCACCTTGCACCAGATCTAATATATTGTGACGGCACTGCGGCATTAAGCTGTTTGCTAAACTTGCTTCACAAACTTGATTACGCACATAGTACTGTCGAATACGACAGAAGTCATTATGGTATTCGAGTAGCACGTTCGCAATAGATAGAGGAGAAAGAGTGAGGTAAAGGTATGTGTGTCTTTGGGTATAATTTAACGACCAACTATTCAGTATGTACAACCAACGTATATGCTCTATGAGCTCAGAGATTACACCAGTAACCAGGAATCTTGGAGCAAATTTCTCGCACAACTACTCATAATCCATCCTATTCATCTGAATGCACTTTAGGCTTGATACCAATCAACATACCCATTTCCTGCCAGAAGCCAGTAGGAGGCGTTGTGATAGAGTTCTCATACGCGTCAATGATCGGACGCTCCCAGACAAGATCAACCTCATGAGGCTTGAGCCAGCGGGTCTTCTTGTAGAGCTTCCAGAAGATGAAGAGAGCAGGAGCAACGAACTGCATGGTGTAGTTCTGGAAGAAGAGTTCAGTGTCCCAGGGCTGGAACGACTTGTAACCGTAGCACATGACAACGCAGAATTGGAAAGCAAGGCCGATGTAGGCGCAGTATGGCTGGAATCGAGCATAGTAAGGCATGTTACGTCGGTCGACGTTCTGGGCCTTACAGGCTCGGTAGAAGCTGATGTAGGTCAATCCCATGACAAGATAGTTGATCAAACCGCCAGCCGTCATAAGGGCAATGAGCCAGTTAAGAACCCTGGCCGAGCCGCTGCTGGTCTGGAGGAACGAAAGCATGGGGAAGAGCATAACGACACAGAAGCAGTAGATAGGGACACCAGAAGCGGTCGTCTTTCGCAAGATACTTGGAGCACGACCCTCAAGGGCAAGACCGTACAGGGATCGAGTGGCGCAGTAAGTGTAGGTGTTACCGGCCGAGAAGATAGAGGTCAGGAGGAGAGCATTGACGATGTGGGGAAGCACATCAACACCCAGAATATCCATAGCCATGACATAAGGCGATGCAGCAGCAGTACCACTTCCCTCTGAGCCGGTGACGAAGATATCGACAAGCGTTTGGTAGTTCCATGGGACGACAATGCCAACAGCAAGGGATCCAGTAATGAAGAAGAAGCAGAAACGGTAGTAGACCGTCTTGAAGGCAGCCTTGATGTAGACAGAAGGTCGCTTGGCTTCGGCAGCCACCATGGAGATGTATTCAGGACCAACAACAGTGAAACCGGCGTTCCAAAGGGCAGCGAGGAACCCCTCAAATCGACCGAGACCACTGTTACCATAGACGTTGGAAAACAGACCGGGGTTCTTCCAGTAACGGAAACCGTACGCATCTCCCTGTGGGTTGCCACCAACCATGGTGATGAAAGTAAAGCTGAAGAGGATCAGAATGAGGATGACCTTGCCGCCGGACAGCCAGAATTCGGCTTCACCGTAGGCTTTGACAGCTAAGATGTTGAGAGCACTATGTTCACACAGGCACAGATTAGCATACTGGTCTTGATTCATGAGAGTAAGGAGCAAATCCCGTGTCAAAAGAAAAAGCGAGATTGTCCTGGGCACGGAGTTCTTACGCATAGCAAATAATAACGGCAATACAGATGCCAGCTGTAGGTCCGGGTTTTGTGATATCTTCGCTCCAGTAGGACAGGACCAGGTTGATAGCTGTGATTTCGAATGGGATAAGAAGACCTTCATACAGGAAGAAGTTCCAGCCAGCCATGAAACCAAGAGCATCATCGGCCCAATGACCGGCGAGACGGATGAAACCGCCAGAGACGGGCATGTATGTGCTCATTTCGGCGATACCATTGTTGACAAGTGCGAGAATACCAGAGTAGATTGTGTAGGCGAGGAAAAGACCGAGAGGACCACCCCTGGCAAGACCACCACCGATACTCACGAAAAGAGCTGTACCGATGGAGCCTCCAATGGCGACGAGCTGGATCTGTCTGTTGTTGAGAAGACGGTGCAGACCATCGGCGTTGTCAATGTTGTGTCCGTTGGCCAGGTCGGTGTTGTCGCCCATGTACTTCTCGGGGGAGCCGCCATTGTGGACGGAAGGGTTGGAGTTGTTCTTCTCCTCATCAGACGTCATCTTGTCAGATGTCACCAGTAGTAGATGGAGATGGAGATGAAGGAAGAGGAAGGGTTGTGTTGTGTTGTCCTGGTATCCTTGACTCAATCAAGCTACAAGTCTGCGAAGCAATTAAGCAAGCAGACAAAAGAAGAGCTTGAGGGGGCGAGAAGAGAAGAAGGTGAAGATGAGGGGAACAGGAGGAAGTTTTGGAGATGTGCGAACGTTGAAGGTAATAAGTAGGATAAGAATAAGAACAAGCCAAGACTTGACCAACAAGCAACAAGCAAGAACCAAGACACAGGAGAAGGCAAGAACAACCGACCCCAACCCGACCCCTCCTCCTACTCCTCCTTCCTTGGCCTTTTACATCCACGATCAAGGATATGTCCTTCTGGTGGGCGCACGGCATGTACAGTACATACAATAATACAATGGATCGCGCATCAAACCTGGGCTAAAGTGAACCGAACTGGGCTGGGCTGAACTGTGAATGTTTGACGGCAACGCAATGGGGGAGGGAAGGATGATGGCGGCCAGTCCGAATGGGGGTTGGTTGAAGGAGGAGTGGAGAGAGTAAAGCCAAACTTCCTTCATGCCAACGGGTTTGGGTTACCTACGAGCGAGGTATACAAAAGGTCAGAATGAGGGATATTAGATACCTCGGCTGCATGTAACTTGCCGACGACATGGATGTCTTTTTAGTTGAACCACACACCCGTCAACCAATCTCGTCTCGCAAGTGCTGCAGTTTTGATTTTTATTGCTTTTACTTCAGAGAAACTGTATTTTTTTGTGTGTTTTGTTACTTAAACAAAGATGGGTTTATTTCAATGCCACAGTTGGTTTGAAAAGGCAAGGATCATGCTCGGCGTTGGGTCCATACCGTCCATAGACATGAAGTTCCATCGTTGCCCTGCACTGCCATGAATTACAGAGCCGAGTCAGACGCAAGACGGGTTGTTTGTTTTCCCAATGAATACCCAGGCGACGAGGCTCTTGTGTTTCAGCTCTCTCCACTCCGCACTGCACTGTCTCCCTCGGTGCTCATCTATCTTATTCCTTGACTGATCCCAGCTCAGCCCTAGGCTATCATCAAGCTGAAGCAAGAAGAGGCGATATCTCGGCCATGATGTCTCTCTCTTGCTCCAACCATGCTAACTTTAAGCGGCTCTCGAAAAGGTCGAGTCATTTTTTGTGTCTTTGTACATATGTTTTGTTGTACTTGTCAAGAAAAGAATACTTGGCTAGGTATCAATGGATGCTCCTCTCGAGTCCCACCCCCGGACATAGGCGGGGGCACTCCATCATGGATATCTCTTGGCTTCTCCACAGGCATCCTTGTCGGGGTGCTTTCCCCGACAGTCTTCACTCCACCATGATAAGAAACCCTGAAATGTCCTTTTTTCTTTTGCCGATAGCCCATTCATCCCTTAGACCTTAGCGCCATTTCTGTTGGTATCCATTGCTGATCATCGGAAGCTTCTCCTCATTGTCCGTCGGTGCCTGCTGGGCAACATTGGCGTCGCTTGGTAAAACCAGTTCTGTTCTGTACCAAGCTGCCCCTCGGACAAGGCGACAAAAAGAGTCCCAGAGTCCAGACCCAAGACGTTACCGCCAGAGGGGTAGCCTCCACTGAAGAAGCAGTGTGGAGCTTCCCCAAAGATCGCAGATGTCCTCCACTGTAACGACTAACGGGGGACCGTAACAGCGGATGGATGGAGCTCTACAGTGGTCAGTGCCCTAAAAAAGAGGACCCCGAGAGATAAGCCTCCTACCTAGCCAACCAGATCAACAAAAGACATGATTACTGTAGCGTGGAAATTACTTGTTACAACTGAGCAATTTTTTGATAATACGAGTGGTAGAGATGTTCTCAAATTGAAGAGTTCCAACGCATTGCTCTTTATCGCTCGATGTGTAACGATTGAGAACACTAAGTAGGTAGATGTGTGTATACTGTACACGCGACTTTTCACTCCGTTCGTTTTAAACGATGGAGGAGGGACTGACTGATTGGACTGGACTGCAGGCTTAATTAGGTACCTACTCCGCGCTCCCGCGATATGACGTCACAATTGAATACAAACTGTCAATTAGACCTGCCACATTGGGACCGCCGTTGACGTCGGAAAACATCCTTGCTCATGGTTGAAGAACTCGTTTCCTTAATGTACAACGCGGTACTTGTTCGACGGTCACCTCTTTGCTTTTATTATTGGATTCTAATCCCTAGCTTAAGGATGGGGCTGCGTGCGTGCGTGCGTGTACAATGCAGATCCTACCGGGCACGACGCTACCCTGAAATTGAGGTCCCAGCTCTACGGATTCTGGGGTTTCACTATATACAATACCTTTTTACAGGTACGATATACTCGCATCTATTCGAGACAAGGTGCCTGCTTACACGATGGTATAAGAGGGTATAAGATGGTATGGTACAGTGCAGAGCTGGGCAGCATCGAATGTTTCTTTACATATTGACTAGCAGCCCAGTTGTTAATATCTTACCAATAACCTAGTTGTAACTCCTCGATTTGCCGCTCTCACACCAGTTCATCATCACACTCACAACAACAGTGTCACGAGGTTTCAATCCTACGCCACTCCTAGCATCCGAAAGCTCCGTGGCAAACATCAACTCAAGTGCCATCGATCTTATTGAAACAGTATCGGGATGCTTGTCTAAGGTTCACCGGTCACGTGGAGATCGCGAATGCTGCGCTTCGTTGTTGAAGGTGTCGAGGAGCGGGATGAGCGAAAAGCCAAGACAAGCCCTGACACACTGATGCAACCCAGACAACTCGAGGCTATCATGGCATTCAGCTCCTTATCATATTCGCTGTCCAGATGAAGATCCAAAGCCACCGAGTCTATGACCAGCAACCGACATCTACGGTATGCAAACCATCGCACATGTAGATCAGGCTTTTCTTTAGAGATCGTCACATATTTGTTATCCCTACGCTGAATCTGAGACCGGTTCTCAATCAGCCTCTTACCATGTATGGGTACTTGGTTCCTACAACACCTCCAAATCACCTGGTGCCCCTGGGGGCAAATATGCATAGCTGGGATGCAACACTATGATGACAGACAGTGACTGCACTGCTGCATTTCAAACCCAACACAATGTGCCCCCCTGTCTGTCGCGTGGGGGAGGACTTGAGAAGTCGTGAATATTGTACTTCAAAGTACACACTCAAAAAATCGAAACATGAGACACCAGCGGACCAGGTCTTCAGTGATGAGGGATCCTCAGTAAAGGTACAAGCTTTATTCGGAGTTATTACTGCAACTCATCGACCTGCGCCTAGCGCGCCTGGAATTGAACTGACTACACCCGCCCAACTCATATTGGTTCAGCCTCTTGTGATTGTTGACTAGGCCGAACGAGTGTTCTATAAGCGTCCAATGAAGCATCTCAAAAGCTACAGTAGCTTACTGTAACCTGCAGACTAGGGTTCGAGCCGGGCTCCACTCACCACCTCAATTCCTTGGTCTGCGACTCAATTCACAGTTGACGGAGGAAGGCTGTGTCTGTCTGTCAGGTCTTGGCATTCAACGCCTAGTTGCCGTGGACTGTAAAAGCCCGCATGGCAAGTCCCTTGCAGGGCGTCATATTTTCGGTTGAGGTGCTGCACATAAGCAGAGATTGCGTCAGCCAGGATTTGACATATTCACCGTCAATTTGTTCGATTCACAGCTGGTGTAGTCGGGTCGTACGCTTAGTGCTGGTATAATGTATTGGTGTTGAATCTCAGTGGTGTTGGAAGCTACTCTCCTTGACATGTCATCCAGAGATTCGGTACGGGTTAACAGAATAAGCTTTCTCTCCAAATCGTGATGAGGTCAAAGACAAACAAGGAGCTCCTCATAGGCTTCGGCACTACACCGAGGCTTGCGCTACCTCAGCAGCCACACACCCTCCAATATTTGGAGTCGGGTAAGGTAATGTTGGCTAGTTGGGTATCCATGTGTAAGTACAGAACAACTTGGTTGAGCGGCTGAACGGCTTGCCGTCCAAGACGGGTCCCCCGTTTCGACCCAAGCAAGCCCCGTCCCAAACGTGAAATGGCATATGCCGTCCCATCGGATGTCGGCGGATTGATGCATCCCCTGGCCTCCGTAACGGCCTATTGATGTCCATTTGGTCTAGACCGAAACTGAAAAGTGGGACAAAGTAATGAACGGACAAGGAGTCTTATCAGTTCATTGCAACGGTCCCTGACGGTCGTTATTAAACGCTGCCTGCACAGACGTTTTTGCCTTGACCGCAAGGGAGGCTAGGTAGGCTTGTCAGACGACAGACAGTTTACGACTGTAGGTACCCACAATACCTATCACAAGCCTCGTATCGGTTCTTGACGCTCTTTGTCGGTTCCTACGCATGATTGAGCCGCATGAGAAAATTCTTCACTTCCGTGCTGGGAAATAACAGCTGATGAGGTAGACTGGGCCAAGAAAATGAGAAATTTTATGTATAATCGAGTAAACGTTTGTTCATGCGTGGTTCGAGCCAAGGACTCCAAGTTACGCCTCTTCCGATATGGCGTATCATCCGTAAATGAGCCTGTTTCACTGACTTACTACTGTACGTAACTTTTTTACAAAGATGTTGTTCACAACTTGGAATTAAGAATTGGCTTGTGAAACTCTCGGATTTCAAGTACAAGGTTAAGGTTCTTTGGCTCTTAGTGAGGTATTTGGAGATTCATAGAGTAAGTATCTAAGTTGAGGTGCCCATTAACTGATCTTTATTGTGAAGAGAAGATGCAATATGAAGTTCCAGAAAGAGAGTTTCTTAACAAGATTCGTTCCAAGAATCCTCCAAGATTACGACACCCATTCGCAAAGCTTATTCTAACTCGCCAAGGATCACTCACACCTGCCACAAGATACAGTACCGAAGCCATCCAAGAGTTGGGGTTCCGGCCAAGCCATGTCCGGAACCGACGTTTTGGTGGGGGGAAATGCCCGTATTTTCCGGTGACCGGCCGGTGAGGGGCAGGCAGACAGGAGCTGAGGGTGCGGAGAAGTGGGCAAGACAAAGAAAAAAAAAAAATCTACAGCGAAATCAATGGAAAGCCCAAGCAGGCTATTAGTAAACAACAAACACAAAATTCAACACCATCCATTAAAATTGATACCAACCAAGAGAGAAGCAACAGATAATCGTCTGCAGTATCAGCGCATCATCTGCTTTTTCTTTTCTTTTCAAAATCACGAAAATTAGCGGATTAACAGCGGCGGACATCTTCAGTGCGGGACATTCGAGACCGGGGCCCAAGACCTAACCCTGCTCTCAAGCCGCCTTTAACGCTCAACTCACACCCTGGTATTATTAAACAAGGTCAGATTCTATCCTGGGACCAGCTACAGAAACGGCCATGGATAAGGCATCTGCGTATGGCAGCGCTTTGCGTGACGGGCGCTATGCCTCTATCCTTCTCTCCAAGACAAACGGCCCCGAGCCTCAACCTGCTGTGAGCTCAACCTCCGATCCCGTATCGGACCCAGCCCCGGTGGCTGGGACTTTGATACAAGCCTTCGTTGCCCGGTTGACTGCCTTCAGCTCCGACTCCGGTTCCGGAGCCAACTCGGGTGCTTCAACGGATATCCCCCAGCTTCTTTCAGTAGGCCTGGCTGCCTTGAATACCTTCCTCCAAGTCAACGTCACTGGCCCTGTTCTACCTGAGTCAGCGGCTCTCAACACAGAGCTCACCAAAGCATGGACTAAGGCTCAGTCAGATGATACAAATGCAACGCAGCATCACTTGCATAAGGCCTGCCTTAGCCATCTTGAGGTGGACGGTGTGTCACCATATGCTTACATTCCTCACCTGGAACTCTTTGCCCTATCAAGGCACATCATCATACAAGAACTTAGTCAAGCTACCAATGATGTGATAGAGATACCCTCGGACGAGAAGCCACTCAAGTACAGTCTTGCCTGGGCACGACTTCGCATTCATGTATGGCACTACAAGCTCTTGACCCAACCGAGCTTGGGACCCGGTTCCAACTTTACTCGAAGCTCTCAATGGAGTGATGTGCCAACACTGGCGTCGCAAATATTGGATGGTATCGACAACGTAAGGGCACAGGTTCTTGGGGAGGAAGTGTGGGCTTCAGATGATGACACCTGGAATCGTGAGGATAAAGTCCGGTTCTTTGTCGAGGCAGCCAACAACTACATCCTGCTAGGTCGGGACGACAAGGCCAAAGAAGCTCTCAAAGAGGCGTCGCAGATCAGTGGTTTGGAATACGCTCTTTCAGGTGCCCTCGGAAAGAGGACCAAGTTCCAGGAGCATAGCATCAGTCAGCTTGTCGTTTTGGCTAAGAGCGGCGCTGAGCAGCGGGCGGACGATGCAGATGAGGAAGCCAAGCCGGACGCTCTTCAGCTAAACGACGACACCCTGCATGAGGAGATTCAATTCTCCAAAGAGCAGAATGGAGATGATAAGAAGGCCTCCCTTCCCACTGCCTTAACCGATCTTTCCCCTGACGACCAGCCCCAACTCTCACCACTCGACCAGATCATCCTCCTTACCGAGGCTACACTCAAGGACGCCTTCTCACCTCTGGATACTCTCACCTCAGCAGAGGTTCTACCCTATGCCGTGCGAGTTCTTGCAGACAAGTCAACCAACTGGCAGATCTACACTCAGGCATTACTGGTGCGCTCCCGAATAGAAGTTCACCGCAGCAGAACTGTTGAGCGTGGTGTGCTTCAGCTACAAGCCGTGGCAGATCAAGTTTTGACTGACACAACGGCTGAAGCCCAACAACAAGCAGAGGCAAAGGAGAAGAACAATGAGGCGGATGCACCGGCTATTCAGGTTACTACCCCTGATCAGGCTACCACATCTGTTCAGAGCAAGCCCACTTCCTTTCTCCCTGCCCCAAAAGCTTCAGAATCTGCTCCAGCGCATGTTCGTCTCGAATACATCCATGCCATCTGCTCCCCTCCACGATGGCACCTCGAGTCTGAACTGGCCTACGCCTGGGCCGGTATCGGCTCTCTGGCCTCTGCTCTCGAGATCTTCAAGCGTCTACGACTGTGGGCCGAGGTCGCACTTTGCCTTGCCAGCGCTGCGGCATCCGAAGACGAAGATGGCCGTGGGAGCGGCGGCGAGGAGAAGGCCAAGGGAATCATCCGGTGGAGACTATTCCACCGTACCGGAGAGACATCCCCGTCAGATCCTGATGATGAGGATATCGGTGACGATGTAACTCTTCTCAAGGCTGCCAACTTTTTTGGACCCGAACGCGATCCTTCACCACCCAATGCTCCTCGCCTGTTCTGCATCTTAGGTGACATTGAGAACGAGCCATCTTACTACAAGCGTGCGTGGGAGATCTCCAAGCACCGCTACGCACGAGCTCAAAAGTCTCTGGGCGAGTACTACCTGCAGAACAAGGAATGGGAGAAGGCCCGCGAAGCATACAAGAAAGCAACAGCCGTCAACCGTCTGAGCCCTGAGATGTGGAGTCGTCTTGGAGATATCAGTTTGCGACTTGCACAGTTCAGTGACGCTGCTGAAGCTTTCAGCCGCTCCATTGGATCTGCGAGCGACACAGCTGGAGGTGAGGATGCTCGAACGTGGAGCAACTTGGGAAGTGCTCTCTGGAGTCTCTACTGCGAGGTCGTCGCTGAGGCCAAGGACGCCAACAAAACTACCACAGAAACCCCTGCGCCAGCTCCCGCTGACGATGAAGAAGACGACGTTGCTCTCGCCGCTCCCTCCAAGCCCTCGGACCGAGATCCTGTAACCCTCTTGGCCCAGTCCCTCGCAGCTTACAAGAGAGGGGCTTCCATCGCCCACGACAACTGGCGTATCTGGGATAACGTGCTCACACTGGCTTCACGCGTGCGACCACCTGCCATTGCCGACATGATCCTTGCGCTCACGCACATCATCCGCATTCGCAAGTCAGAAGACGCTCTCGATGCCGATGTTCTTGGTGCACTGCTCCAAGACGCCGTGATCTCAGCAGAAAAGACCTCGAGCTCAGGCGTTTACGACCCTCCCCGCGGATCACCAGAGAGGCTAGTGATGCGACTGTTTGAAGAGGAGCTGGTACCAATTATCACACAGCGCTCAGAGCTCTGGACTCTGGTCTCGCGCCTCCGCGCCTGGAGGAGAGACTATGCAGGCGCAATTGACGCAGCGGAGCGAGCTTGGCGTGCAGCCGTAGGATCCTCGGGCAGCGGCCTCTTGCCCGGAGCAGCAGCCACGACAGCCGACGAGGCGCGAGACTGGACCATTGATGAAGGCGCATGGAATATTGTTGTGCAGAGGACCGACGATTTGGTGTCTGTGCTTGAGAACTGGGGTCCTTCTGTCGAGAGCATCGGCAGCCGATGGAGGGGCAAGGCGAGGAGTGCGGTGAGGAGTGTCATGGGCAGAGGAAAGGAGAGATGGGAGGGAAGCGAGGGATGGAAAGTCTTGGAGGGATTGATGGAGGGATTGAGGATCTCTTAGGGATAAAAGTTTGGTACAAAAGGGATTGGATGGTTTATGAGACATGTGTTTAGCATGATACAAGAGTAGTGGCTGATATAGATAAAACATGGAAAATGCAACTAACGTAAGGTCTTACTTTATGAACAGCGTGGGAGACTGACTCGATCAAAAAATCTTGTAAATCACGGCGGTTTAGAAATAACACAAGCATCATCGGATAATGCATTGTGTTCAACAACGCTTCTTTAGCACTCTCATAAGCCTCCTACACGCTACACACTACATACTATACGATACATCGTACTGAATACATCGCTTCCAAAGCGAGTTGATCTCCAATCCGCTTCCAACAAAGTTGCCGTCCTAACGTTTCCGTACGTTTCATCAAGCATCGTTACCGTGCGTTCGTATCCATCATCATGCCAATTCCTGCCACTCTTCAATTTTAACATGGCTCATTGAACGGAATACCAACATAGCCCTCTTTAGGCAAGGTGTAGAATGTGTCAAAGTATACGAGTACTCGAACACGGTCCATCTTCAGTCCTGGGGAGACTCAAGAAGGACACTTGTTTAGATAACTCTTCAAAGGCAAAGGCTTCTATTTCTTGCCCTTCTTTCGGCCAGGCACGACCTTAAAGCCTGCGGCCTGCACGCTGGTATCATCATGCGGACTAGTGGCAGTAGCGGCAGCACTGCTGCTCGAGCTGCCCTTCTTGGCAACCTCACTCCAGCCGCCGCCGTTTCCGCCCTTGTTATCGGGCTGCTTCTCGACGACTCCACGTTCAGCAAGCTTCTTACGACGAACAAACTCCTCGGCAAAATGACGGCCGTCCATTGTGGTAGAGCTGGCGTAAATAGCATCGGCGATCAGACCAGTGTCGAGAGGCAGAACGTCAAGAGCGGCCTGGAAGCTCGCAACTAAATAACTGGTTAGCTTGGTAACTCTTGCCCAGTTCATATCGAAAACTTACTGTCATTAACTCCAGTGATACCCCGGGAAAGCTCTCGGCCAACCCACTTGTTGAATTCATCCATAGCAGTGTTGCCGCTCTCAGCCTTGCCGTTACCTGAACTTGCTGGCTTAGAGACAGCCTTCACAGGTGAAGTGATAGGCTTGATGTTGGCAGCACTGACAGAGCGGCCCTGGGATGATGGGCCAGTAGGAACTTTAACCTTGCCACCAGCGCCGACAGTAGCCCAACCGCTTCCAGGAGGCGGTGGAGCATTAGTAGCAGCCGCAGCCGCAGACGCAGCGTTGGTGAGGATGGATTGGCCAGGCTTGCCGGCAAGGTTGGCATAGCTCTTGGAAACGCTAGTTGGAGTGCCGGACTGGGTACTGGTTTGACTAGCCTTCTGCTTGCGAAGTTCCTCCTCACGCTGGATCTCGGCAAGGGTCTTCTTACTTGCAGCTGAGATTGAGGGGGTAGAGGTAGATGCAGTCTTGGGGGGTCCGGGCTTGGACCAAGGGCTGGCGGAAGGCGCAGGAGAGCCATGTCCCCAAGTACTAGTTGCAGGCAGGCCGGCGTTAGAAACAGCTGCAGACTTCTCACGTTCACGGAGAGCCGCCGCTTCTTGCTCAAGAATAGCTTTCCTTTGAGCAGCGGCGGCTTCTTCAGCCTTGGCTGCCTTCCGTGCCTCAGCTTCTTGGATCTCCTTGAGGCTTGGGCCCTTATGGGCCTCAGCACCGTGGTCCTTGGCCCATGGAGCCAGAGGGGGTGGTTGAGCGCTTGCTGAAGCACTGGTGTCAGGAGTCCCGGTCTGTGAACGATTGTATTGCTCAGGCAGGTTGGAGCGAGCGCGCTGAGCAGTTGGAGCCGGGAGGGGGGTACCAGTGGACGCAGGTGGAGGGAAAGGCATTGGCATATCGGGCTCCACCGGTTGTGCGGCAGCGGCGGCAGCAGCAGCCTGAGTCTTTTGAACTTGCTGAGTCAAAGACAAGGCGTCTTCGGCTGCCTTCTTCCTAGCAGCACGAGCAGCCTTGCCAGTCAAGGCTGGAGCCTCGACGCGTCGTTCATGGTCGTCAGGAGCGGTTTCAGAAGCAGGCGAATGTTCTTCAGTAGCCTCTTCTTCGCTGGCCTCGTCGGCCTTGGCAGCTTGCTCAGCCTCAAGCTGGGCTCGGTAGTCCTCAAACTCTTGCAATCGCTCTTTGAACCCCTCAGGATCCTGTTCGAGGTTTTCGATGTTGGGAAGGCCAGCACGGACACCAGCGTCAGTAGCAGGGGGTCCAATGGGTTGAGGAGCGTTGGAGCCCTGGATATTGACAAGCACCTGGCGTTCAGTGTTGGCAATATTGGTTAGATTGTCGTCCCTGAAAGAGTCTCCGTTTCCCGAACCAGATGGGGCAGATGTCTGACTACCAACCGGCCCAGCTCCGTCAAAGAAATTGCCCGAAGGAGGCATGGCGCCAATGGGTTGCTGGTGAGGAGGCATTCCGATAGGGTTGGGGGATGAAATGCTACCGAAGCTCGGCTGACTCTGAAGGCTATGTGCACTTGAGTGATGCTGCAACATTGGGCCAGGGATCGGGAATTTGGACATTGCTTGATTACGCATAACGTACTCGCGCTGCTGAACCATGAGATACTGCTCTTCCTGCTTACGTCTCTCCAGATTGTTCTGTTCCTCAGCCGTGAGGGTACGTCCGAAGCTTGGGAACACACCACTCAAGGGAGGTACAACACCGCTATTCCCCTGAGGAGAAAAAGGTCCAGCCTGGGTAGGGGGCCCGTGGGGAATACCAATCTGAGGAACCAGGAACGGCTCACGTGAATTTCCAATGCGTCTGATAAGCTGTCCAAGAGGCTCAAAGTCGGGATCCTCTACCTTCTTCACACGCAGATCGGGAGAAAAGAAGTTAGCTTTGTACCAGTCATTCATCTCGAGGCCGGTGAATGGGCCCTGGACCTGTCCCTGAGGGTCGAGGTACACCCATCTCATGCGATCAGGCATAACCATCTGGCGAACTTGAGCAGAGGGAGGTTCAGTGCCACCCTGACTACTGCCAAAAGGCAGACCGCCGCCAACAGGGGTGAATGACTGGGGAGCCGTTGCGGTGGTGGTGGGGTGGCTAGATTCGCCAGTGCTAAAAACGACCTGAGCTCGGGAAGCGTCGCTAGACGGGAAGAGTTCTTCAAACAATCCGCGGTTGGGTCGCATAGGGCTCTCGGTGTCGCGAGAAGGAATACCAAAGTTGTTTCGGCCTATCGCGCCAAGGGGGTTACTCTGTCGCAAATCAGGCAAGGAGTCGGACAGGTTGTTGTCATGCTCATGCGCTTGCATCTGCGCCTGCATTGCGGCAGGGAACAAAGAGCCCATCTTGCTGCCGCGACCAATGCTTCCTGTCCCAAGGCCACCGGCGCTAGCAGGGCCAAAGACGTTGTTGAGACTAGACAAACCAGGCGATTGAAGCTCACCAATGGGGCTGAAGAGCGAACTGCCAAAGGCATTGCCCAGGTTGGGT
Organism: Fusarium abutilonis; assembly: GCA_021655885.1. Classification (NCBI taxonomy): domain Eukaryota; kingdom Fungi; phylum Ascomycota; class Sordariomycetes; order Hypocreales; family Nectriaceae; genus Fusarium; species Fusarium abutilonis. The sequence goes on from JAJJWN010000087.1 coordinate 120,718, forward strand.
CTCTCACGATCTGGGGTGCCAATCGCAGGGCCCCCAGGAGCAGCCCAGCTTGACAGAGTGTTCAGAGACGGGTAAGCCTTGGCGCCGACACTAGAGGTCTGACTGCGATCACCTCCATCGTAACCACCAAAGCTACGACCAATGGAACCAAAGTTAGACGGCGCATCGTGAAGGCTCACGCCGTGAGGTTTGTCATCATTGGTGTCATTGTCGTCATGACCATGACGTTCCGCTGGGGGACTGCGGTAAGGATTGGTCTCAGAGGGGCTAAGAGGACCATCATCGCCATGGCCTCCCAGGTTGAGACCTGACATGCCGAAATCGCCTGCAGAGGCCTTGACAGGAGTACCCATAGCACCTACCCGATTGCCCTGCTGGGGTAGACCAGGAGTATCCGTATCTTGAGCGCCTCCTAGAACGGCACTTCCCGAAAGAGTGTCGTCGCCGAATGGATCAGTGTCTGTTCGCGGGCGAGATCGCCAGGACTGCTGATTAAGAGGGTTTGGGCTCTCAACTGCCTTGCCACCCAGGTTGTCAGAGCTGTCCTTGGGAATGAGATGGGCCAACCTGCTTCCAGTGGCAGCACCTCCTACACGTTTGTCACCAACGGCAGGCGAAGGGGTCAAAGCAAAGTTGCCGAATCCTCCAGCACCAGGAGTGCTCTGGTTAGAGGGTGGCCAGATGGAGCTAACGCCTCCAATCCCACCCGTATTAGACCGTATCAGGCTTCCAAAAGCTGGCAGCTTTCCGGGAGCTTCGCGAGAACCAGACTCGCCGTCAGATTCGTCGGCTTCGGATTCTTTGAGATCGGTATTCTTACGCGGGAACCAGTAAGAGGGGTCGTCACGAGAGAAGCGGCTGGCAGCAGTAGGAGATGCAAGGGCGCTCCCACCAAATGGATTCGATTCGATGGTCTCGCGTCGTCGAGTTCCGGGTCGTGTAGCAGATGAAGGCGAACTGACACCGAAAGTGTTGGAAGTACCTTGGGATAAGGATGCCTTACGTCCATTTGCGCCACCCTGGTGAACATCCTTATTTTGGGTCGGGGGCTTAAGCGGCGAGTTAATATCTGTATTAAAAGCCTGCTAGTGGTTAGCACAAAACTTTGATCACCAAATGTCAGTACTGCGGGGGCTGGCGCACCTCCTTCTCCTCCAACGACATATCCTGCAGTCCCATTGGAGTTGTATCCCCAGAATCATCCCAGCAAGCATTAGGCTCTTGAGGGATGTGGTTGTCGTTGCTCTTTCCCCACCCTCTAGGCGTGTGCCCGTTAAGTTGACCTGGATTCCAGCCTGGGGCAAACAATCTAGATGGTTCGTCGGTAGGTTTTTGCAAGCGGAACATGCTTAGAAGTTCCTCCCTTGTGTACCTCGCTGGAGACAACTCGTATGTCGCGGCGGATGCAGTCACGGGGGCAATATGGCTCTCGGCGGCGGGGGGCTGAACTGCATGGTCAGTCGACAGCGGGGGCTGCGAAGACGGCTGACCCAGAGGAGTCGTAGATGATCGTCGGAAGGTGAGAGTACCGTTAGTAGAACGGCCATCCCTTCTCGCCCTAGAGACATGGTTAGTGATAGTTCAGAGAGGGAGTAGATTTTGGTGGGCTGGTGGAGATTGCATGACAAGGCGACAGATCGTGCAACTGATCATTATCAGACATACACTGTGACGTAGATACCACTTGGCACTAACACACAAGGATGGTTGATGGTCCTATACTCAGGATAAACAGATTTATAGCATTCCAAGGGCCCCCCGCGACAGACCAGCCAAGCACTGCGCAGCATACAACATATTGTACACCGCACACCGAACGCGGGGCGACAGGGGGACACAGTATGCAGCACAGCATTCCACGATGATAACGGCTCCAGCAGGAAACATATAGCAGAACACAAAGGAAGGAGTGGCAATTACTTACCAATCTCCAGAAGTAGCTCCTCTTCCATCAGTCCGTCCCCCTCTAGAGTTGGCGTTCTGGCCAGCGGCAGCCGAGGCGAAGCTCGAGGGAAGATTGGTCGGCATATTGGGTAAGCGCTATCGTAGAAAAGATGATCAAGCGGTTTGGAAACTCGTCGTCTCGAGTGCGGTTGCGAGTTCGAGCGGACGGGATTGGGTGTGAAACGTCGTTGTCGTTCGAGGTCAAGGGGCGCAAATGTTGCGTCGATCGTCGGTCGAATCGAGAATGATGCAATCCAAACAGCTGAGGGACGGTGACCTAAAGCTGTGATGTGGCTAAAATACGCTTGTTGAGGAGCCTGCTGGAGCGAACGCGCAGCAACAAGGTAAATATTTGGTGGATAGTCTAGGATACGGAGCACAAAATGATGCTTGAAGTGTACCTAGTCACAAGACGAAGGCGGCGGGCAAAGTGGTGTATGCGATATCGTAAATGATGGTGATACTGTTTATAATCGGCAATGAGCGCGACGTATTTGTTGAATAATGTTTCTTTTTTCGGAAAACCGAGGAGAAGAGGAGTTTCGTGTGAGCTTGCAGTGGTGATGTAAACGCTGTGGTTTGGGTGACCTTTAAACGGGGAAGGAAAAAAATCAAATGGAAGGTTTTGGGCGGGCAAAAATAGATAGTGAGGTACCTGAATCTGCTTGTGGTTGCCAGCCTCCTCCAGGGTTCCAGTTCACCTGTGGTGGCATGGAATCTCGCCAGCGGGAATTAGCACTGTCGAGGCCACCTAACTCCAGTCTGTGATTAGTGGGGGTTAGTGACTTTGAGTGGCTAGAGCATGTTGTACGTGGGTCCACTCAAAGCTTCTACCGTGGTTCTACCGGCTGAAGACTGTGTTTCCTCTGCAGAGAGCAAGGTCATCAGGGCTGAATCCTAAACGAAAATGGAGCTTGACGCAGGAGACCTTAAATCTTGTCCACCCGTGTCATTGTGTCTATTTTGAATGTTCTATGAGGTGCCTACCAGGTATGGACTGTACATAGGCTAATTGGTTACCGAATTACTGGGTCAGGGGGATTCTGTTATTCGATCAAGGCTCGGTTAATATCTAATCTCGGTACCTAGGTATCGATCAGATATTGTTCAATGTGGCAAAAACATTTACGTTAACTAGTACCAGCAGAAACGGGTACCGTCACACAGCCAGGCACTGTATGACATCCATTCCGTCCCGTCACGTCACGTCAGAGCGCGTCGCGTTATCCAGCCTTGAGAAGAAATGCACGCCGCCAGATGCAATGAGCTCAACAAGGTGCAGCATGTATCGTGCACGGTGTGTGATTTAACAAATAACGAACACTATCTAACAACCTTTGGATAAAGACAAAAATAGAATAACAAACAATTGGGCACTCTTCTTGCATAAGATATGCTTTACTAAATTTGCTATAAGGATTTGATCCTTTAATTATATATCAACGTAATCCGTAGGTACCTAGTAGCTAGCAGATTACATCAATCAAGTTGCTGACGATACTATTCGTGCCAGCCTATGCCTCTTGTTTGGTTCATGGCAATGCCATGTATCAGTAATTCCCATATGCACAAACCTAACCAACAGCCCAAAGAGTCTCTTAGGACAATATAGTAATCGAGATCATCGCTGGACTCGAGATCATTGTGTAATAACATTCGACTTTAGCAATTACAGAGAGAAATGATACGGTAGCAAGAGTTTATGAGAAAGATGTTATAGTATGCTAGCGTGCCGTTAAGGAGAGAAGACGGTTTGTAGTGTTATGTATTCGAACCATGATTCCCAAGTGGCCAAACATGTGGAAGATGAAGAACAATACCAATATCTATTGAATAGGTAGTCTCCGTCAACTTTGCGCCTTTCAACTCTTATGTCGTTGAGAAGACATACCCAGCCTATGTTAATCGCAAAGAACAACCGGGATAGTTTGTGCCCGCTTATGTCTATCATTACACCTAATGTGCTGATTATTAACACCTTGATCAACATCATGAACGTACGTCTCACGCAACCATATAGAAAGACTGACAGGCACCAGGATCCGCTCAATATCGTGATATCAGCACGACTGAAAGGCCTAAAAGGCATGTTGGTAGATGGGATTGTGCAAGACTGAGCTTTAGGGAGCTAGCTGCGTATATCAACCTGAGTTGAATGAAGCCAGCAATTCGAGGTTTTGCCACATAATAAGCGGCATCCTTCTTTTCCAGAAGTAAGCATTCGTAAGAACATAGCCGCCTGCAAAGTAATCTTTAATGGATGCGGCCACGGTGATTTGAGTTCAGGTTGTATTGCAAGTCACAGCCATACAGAGTAAGCTTTGATGTAACGCAAGTATACATCTCTGGACAGGCACCCTCTGTCTGTTCCATTAGGTTGTTCGTAATGAAATAGATGCCTGATCGGTATTATAAAGCTCCATTGAAATGTGAAAAATGCTCAGACATTGGGCAGAAAGCGCGCTTTGAACTTCTTATTCGCACGGTCTGGTGCCCTGAGCATCATCTGATCCCCCAAGACTTCGAAAGCAAACTTTTTGTCGGAACTCTGATCGCCGTTTATGGTATTCTTCTCGGTTGGAACTTCGATTCGAAACATGGTGCCTTCTTTGGGGACGACTTTGACTCCCCGCTTCTTTGTTATAATCTCAAAAACAAACCTGAGATCGCGGACGACAATGCCTTGGATGCCAACTCGGCTCGGACAATGGCTTCGAACAACTTGAATAGGAGCGCCATGAAACTCAGCACTTGCCAACTTCACCGCCGCGCTGGGTCCTCCTGTAAACATGTCGTTTCCGAGTAGCTCACGAGCATATCCTAACCACAGCTGACTTAAGGGCTCATAAATGTGATATTTTTGGCCATCCTTGGGTATATCGTGGAGACCTAGGCTCCGTCTCTCTCGCGATGAGAGGGGCTTGGGCCGCTTTTTCTGCTTGGACTTTTTATCTTGGCGAGCCTTTCGGCGTGCGGCGCGAGCATTGATGGTAGATGGCGGAGGAGAGGTTGGTCGAAGAATGAGTGGGCGATGCTGAATTTTTTCCGAGTAGATACGGTTGACGCTGTCAGGGGAATGCGCTCGAGCTAGCAGATTCTGCGTGGCTTGCTGCGCTGTGCTAGCCATGACTGTTGAAGCTGAAAGGTGAGCTGAGAAGCTCAGCAAGTCGAGCTACTTACTACCGACGCAAGAAGCAATTGAGGAAGAAAAAAGTGTTTGGGCGGAAATAAGCCGCGGCCGGGCGGCATTACTCCTAGTATGGATAGAATTCTGGGGAAATGGCAGTGGGTCCACAACTCCTCTAGCTCCTTCCTCTTCACATGCCGCTCGGCAGGAGATAATGCCCCACTTAGCCGATCCCATCTCTAACTCGGCCATGATGTGTTTTGTTGTGTTTCGTTATGAACTTCAAGGATACACACCTTATTACCTTAATACCTTAGTCAGGCAACAAATGCTCTTGAAACCTATATCACATTAGCCGAAACTTCCTCGGACTGTGACGTGGCTTTTTCAATAGCTTTGTGATGGTGTTGTTGATAAGAAACCACAGCTAATCGTCGACTCCTGAAAAGAAACGCCAGCCATGTCGCATAACAAAGACGCCGTCGATACCTCGACCAATTCGGCACCAGACCTTCAAATTCTAGGTGATGAAGTTACACTTCAGCCGAGTGGCTTTGTTGAGCCGCCGCCAAGGACTATTTCCGAGGGGAAGGAAGAGGCGTTGATGGACAAGTTTGCCTCGTTCCGCTCTGAACCTTTGCAGTAACGCGCCCCTTTTCACCACCATCTCGCTCATCTGAGCATGGTATGATCTGTTATTTCCCGTCGCAAATATGCTGACGAAACCCCTTTTAGATTTCTTCGTGAAGTATCGCTCTATGTATCTGGTCAAGGATGGCGAGCCTATGACCACGTGATTGGCCAACCAGTCTTTTACTCGGGCTTCTCAGAAAACATGAAGAATATGGTTCTCTCGGCACCTCTTCTTCAGCAAAGAATTAGTCAACTTGCTGAACACCGTGTTGCTGTTGAAGAGCGTGAGGGTATGCTACCGAGGGACAGTAAAGACTATGGCGTCAAACGTTCTCAGCGGCTCAATGAGATTGAGACAGGGCTTCAAGAATTGGCGGAGAAATGGACAGACGACATGATATGCAAGTTGGAAAACAAAACATTTATCCGTGGGGCCTATTACCTCTGCACCCAGCTGCTGACGCGCGCCTACCACCAAGGGATCCATGTCTCTAGTGAGGAGGTTTTGCGATTACGCAAGGTTGCCGAGGTAGCAGCCCAAAAGAAGCAGAGCATAATTTTCCTGCCAAGTCATCGATCACACGTCGACTACGTCTCTCTACAACTTATTTGCTACCGTCTAGGTCTCACCTTACCAATCGTTGTGGCGGGAGATAACTTGAATATGCCTGTCGTGGGTCAGTTCCTTCAGCACGCTGGAGCTATGTGGATTCGAAGAGCATTCGGCGACGACGTTCTCTACACCACACTGGTTCAATCTTACATCGACACGCTGCTTCAGGAGGGTTACAACTTTGAATGCTTCATCGAGGGAGGTCGGTCTCGAACAGGAAAGCTGCTACCGCCAAAGTTCGGTATCCTCAGTTTCATTCTTGATAGTATTCTATCGGGACGAGTTGAAGATGCTATTATCTGCCCTGTCAGCACTCAATATGACAAGGTTATTGAGACGGAGGGTTACGTCACAGAGCTACTCGGAATGCCCAAGAAGAAAGAAAACCTCGCCGACTTCTTGAGCGGAGGATCGTCCGTTTTATCTCTACGTCTAGGTCGCGTAGATGTTCGGTTCCATGAACCCTGGAGTTTACGAAAGTTTTTGGACGATCAGCTATCAAAGCTTCCCAGCATCCCACGTGGACTCGACACAGATCACCAACATCCAGAGGTTCGGGCTGTACGAGAGAAGCTCCTACGTACAATGGGGTACCAGGTACTGAGTGACATCAACGATGTATCTGTCGTGATGCCAACAGCACTGATCGGTACGGTTCTTCTAACACTTCGCGGCCGCGGGGTTGGCAAAGAAGAGCTGAAACGTCGCGTTACATGGCTCACGGAACGTGTGCGTGCAAAGGGTGGACGGGTAGCCCATTTTGGTAACGCACCTCTGACCGAAATCATTGAACGCGGACTGGAGGTTCTTGGTAAGGACCTTGTTGGTGTCGTAGAAGGGCTTGCTGAGCCTACATACTATGCCGTTGACCGCTTTCAATTGTCCTTCTATAGAAACATGACCATTCATCTTTTTATTTATGAAGCGCTTGTAAGTGCAGCGATGTACTCACGAGTGAAGAAAGGAGGCGGCCCGCAGATTCAAGATATGCCATTCGATGAATTGAAGGAACAAGTGTCCTTCCTTTCATCATTATTTCGTGGCGAGTTCATCTTTTCTGGTGAGGGTCTTGACACCAATCTGCACAGGACCTTGCAAGGGCTGGAAGCAGATAATATTATTCGAGTCGACCGAGACACAGAGGGCAATGTCACTATGGTTGGGCTTGCAGAGCAAGAGAGGAAGGCTGGAAGAGAAAATTACGACTTTTACTGCTTTCTCATCTGGCCTTTTATCGAAGCAGCCTGGCTGGCAGCGGTGTCTCTTATGGGACTTACTCCTCCTTCTGGCCAGAATGGGGAAACCTGGATTGAGCAAGGCAAGACACACAACAGTGCTCAACTCGTAAGTAATTCTTTATATTCAATAGTGGACCCATTGCCACTGTTTTTAGTCAAGCACGCTCACAAATATGTTCTTTAGCTCGGTAAGACGCTCTATCACCAGGGCGATCTCTCCTACTTTGAGGCTGTCAACAAAGAGACTCTAAAGAACTCGTATTCGCGTTTCGAGCAAGACCAGATGCTTCATGTTGTAAAGTCCAAAGACTCCAAAATCCCTCCGCGCGTCCAACTCGACTCTTCTTGGTGGACACCTCGCGATCCAAACGCGGGTGTTCTTCTTGCAGAGGGAAAGTTATGGGACTTTACCGAGAAAATCGCCAAGTCACGTCGCGAGGGCAAGAATCGTCGTGATGGAGCTACAGTCAGCAGCCGCGTACTCCGACTCACCGACGAGCTGGGTCGTAAGCTCTGGGAAGAAACGATCGAGGCAGAGCGAAGTGGTAAAGGCAAAGTGCCCAGTCGACTGAATAGCGAAGAGAAAGAAGCATTTGGGAAGAGCATACGGGAAGGAAAGAAGAAGAGAGAGGAAAGAGCTCGGGCTCATCTGTAAGAGAAGGTGGTTTACTGGGGATATGTACAACATGTGTTCTGCCTGCGATGTTCTTTTGTTCATTCTTAGCCATGCCTGCATTTCGGAAGTCAGGCATGACGCTTTCTTTCAAGTGTACTATCATATCAGCCATATCATGGAGCATTTACACATATATATATATATATTTAGTCAAGTACAATAGCATGCTCTCGTTTTCAACTCGGCATTGCCAGATCGGCTCTTGAACAACTTGAATGTGTTCGGGTATACTTTTTTCGTCTCGTTTCTTTTACTTCGAATGTCTACGCATCCTTGGACTCCTGGGGCTTCAGGATGATGTTATCTATCAAACGGACCATCGGACCTCCGCTGAATCCTAGATCTTCACCTTCCTGGGCCTTTTCTACTGGCAGCATCCTAATGGCACCACTGAGGATAGCTCCACGCGAGGGGTCTACTTCGTCCACCTCAACTAGCGTATCTGGGTCCGCAAGAGATATATAGTCAACCTCAAAGAGCACACGTTCTGTGGGAGGAAGCTCGGATTGGGCGGTTGCGACGGCAGTGATAAAGTTATGTGCCGCGCCAAGAATACTTGCTCGATCACGCAAGCCGCCCGATGTGTATACACCGGCGGCCTTGAACAGCGCGCCAGGCAATACAATAGCAACGGATCTTCGCCGAGGGCCGAGGTAGACATTTCGAGAACTGAGTGCCAGACTATCGATGTCGCGCTCAGTGGGTTGAATAACGACGCTCATGGGGATGAGGAAGTCCTCGACCATGCGACGGATGACCACTGTCTGCTGAACGTCCTTCTGGCCAAAGTAGGCGCGCTCAGGCTGGACAATGTTGAAGAGCTTCAAGCACACAGTCGCAACGCCACGGAAGAAGGTTGGTCTACTTGCGCCCTCGAGGACTTCCCCGACAGGAGTAATGGTGATAAAGCTGCCCTTGCTATCAATTTCCTGGCCTGGGAAACCACTAGGGTACATCTCTGGTGTCGTCGGCGCAAAGACAGCAGAGATGCGACCAAGGTTTCCTCCATCATCTGCGAGTTCCCTATCCAACGCAGCCAACTTCTTTGCGTCTTCGTCCCAAGTGACGGGATACGACGTCAGATCCTCCTTTATACCAAACTGCGCCGGATTGACGTAGATGCTCACGACAACATGGTGGTTCTCCTTTGCGGCGGCGCGGATCAATGATAGATGGCCCTCATGCAGAGCGCCCATGGTGGGCACGAGGCCAACGGAGCGGTGGTCAAGAACATGGGGTTTACGCCAGCGGCGCAGTGATTCGACGGAGCGGAGGACGCGGATTGACGACCGGGGGAGGGTCTCGGCGCGAGACGAGGAGGAGCAAGATGAAGCCATTGTACGGATGGTGGTGAAGGGGGGCTGAGGGCGATGTCGGAGGAAGAGACGGAAGCGGAGAGAAAGCATTGTGAAAGATGGAAGAGGAGAAGAGAACGAGTTTAATTAGGGCCGAGATATCATATCATATCATGGCTGGGCAGCCAGTGGGCGCAGCAGAGACTCTCGTCCTGGTTTCTGCCGCGGAGTTTTGGGGACGGTGTTTGTTGTTCCTAAAGTTTTTTTGGAGATTGGTAGGCGGGGTTTCGTCCATTTTGTTGGAGTTGATAATATTGGGAATGCATGTGAGAGGGAGTTACCCTGGAGCATCTGAGGTGCTGGTTTTGAACATGAACCATGCTATGGGAAACGATGAATATTTCTATCTTTTGTAGATTCATATCTATCTATGATATCTTTTCCAAGTATATCTGTTTAGGTCAACATTTTATCGTGAATACAGTGAGCATGAACATGCAGCCCTTTAACAAGCTGATGATGAAGCAAGTATGTAATGATAAAGGCCGCCTATATTATTCATAAAAATTGGAGAGTATATCTGTCGAAACCACATCCTAAACGCCATTCTATATGGTCAAGTATTAGGCTTGACGTGAGCATTAGCCATCATAATCCGCAAAGAGTCTTGTCATAGATCATCCTCCACCTAGTAAAGACGCTCATTATTCCTAACCAAGACAGAAGAGAGGAACTCAATACTTTAAGCAGCACCGCCAGTGAGGTTCTCCAGATTGAGCTTCTTCCAGCGAACGAGCAAGCTAATCAAGACGGTGGAACCAACAAAGGCAATGGCCATAGCAAAGACAACGTTCAAGCCATGCATGTAACCATCAATTACAATGGGTAGCTCTTCTGGGGTGAAAGCTTCGCGAAGAGAGTTGGCTCCGGTGAGAATAAGCCTTGCCTTGCTGATCTGAGGAGCATTCGTGGTGACATCAGAGATCATCTGGTTGACAAAGGCAGCCTGACCTGCTGAGACGATGTAGGCACCGCCAAGACCCTGGAAGACTGTATACTGTTAGCGAGATGTTCGTAGTTGTAGGATAGGAGGCACTTACACAGAAGGATACCTGTGGCTGATGCAAGATCCTTGGGATCAACAGTGCCCTGGACAGCGATCATGGGAATCTGGAAGGCAACTCCCCAGCCAACACCAGCAAGTATCTGATAGCCAATCCACTTGCCGGTAGAGGTGTCAACGTCAAGGAGGTAAAGAAGGCCGGCACCGATAGTCGCAAGGATGGCACCACCGATGATCAGAGGCTGGTAGAAGCCAGTAGCCGTGACGAGAGCACCACTAATGATGGTGGCAAAGGTGACAGATAGAATCAAGGGCAGGTTACGAACACCGCTACCAGTAGGAGAAGTGCCGTGGACAGACTGGAAGTAGATGGGGATGTAGTAGATGGCGAGGAAGAAAGAACCAGCAAAGATAAAGGCAAAAGCACTCATGACCCAGACAGTACGGTCCTTGAGAATGCGGACGGGAATCATGGAACGCTCACCCTGGACCCAGCAGGAGATGGCCCAGACGATAGTGATGGCGATCCAGCCAACCAGAAGTCCAATGACAACGGAAGAGTCCCAAGCATGAGCCTGACCACCATACTGGACAGCGAGAATGTATGAGATAGTGAGACCCATCATCAGAACAATACCGAGGGGATCCATCTGCAGGAACTTTTCCATGAGAGGAGCCTTAACAGGGACAGCAGCACGGGGAGTCTTGAAGAAGAAGAAGATGATAACAGCGGAAACACCTCCAATGGGGAGGTTGATATAGAAGCACCATCGCCAAGAGACATGATCGGTGAAAGCACCGCCCAGGAGAGGACCGATCACACTAGCGATACCATAGGCAGCGCCGATGATACCAGTAAAGGCAGGACGTCTCTTGGGAGGTGCAGAGAAGCCGATGATTGTGTATGCTCCAGCACCGAGACCGGCACCACCAACTCCAGCGATAGCACGGCCGGTGATGAGGGCTTCAGCGTTGGGAGCAGCACCGCAGATGACGGAGCCGAGCTCGAAGATGAGAATGGCGACGATGAATGATGTCTTGAGGGGAAAGTACTTGTAGATTTTACCCCCTTGATCGAGTCAGTAATGAAGTCTATAATAAAAAGGGGGCTGGAGTGACTTACAAGTTGACTGGAAAGCACCGACAGTCATGAAGAAGGCAGCGCCATACCATCCCACCTTATCAAGACCTTCAAACTCGGTCGTGATCTCGGGAATAGCTGTGGCTACGATGGTCTAATGATTAAGTGTTAGTATGATTAAATGTTTATCGAGGAATGGAGGCGCAACTTACCAAATCAAGGGAGAAGAGAAAGACAGCCATGACCAGAGCGAGAACGATGAAGAACATGTTGATACCTGAAGGGTAATCATCCTCGTTAGGATCTGCTGTACCATTGGCAGGCTCAACAGTGCCAGTCTCGACATCCTCATCGAGTTTCTGTTCCCATTTTTTCTCCTGAACCTCCTCTCCTCGAAGTGTAGAGGTTGTAGATTCGGCACGATCCGTGGTCGCAGGGACCTCGAGTTTAGTTTGGCCGGTAGACATTGTGGCCGTTAACGTTACTGTCATACAAGATCAAGATCAAGATAAAGATAAAGCTTGTGCTTGTGATTTAAGCTTATATTGAAGCTCCAGGGTTGAGTACCGGAAGGGTGATGTTTTGAGGTCTGGAACACCATGAACCACAGCGAGCTACGAGTATCTTATAACTATCAAGATTCATAATACATTGTGTTAACTCCTGCCCTGTCTTGGAGTTAAGCTTTGTCAACGCATAAATTCCGCCAAATGCCTTACGGCCGATATTGATAGAGAAGCTGCATAGTGTAGTGTAGAGGAGTGTCGAGTACTGTCAGCATAACGAGAGGCGGAGTGGCGGACTCCACCTAATGTCCGCCCGGAAACACCCTTCTTCAGGATATCTCGTCAGCCCAAATCCTCTCGAACCAGTCAAGCGCCCACGCTAAGAACAATACGCTCACCAATACGTGCGGGCATGTTGATGAGTCTTTGTGACGGGTTGTTACTCATGGGATTTTCTGTTAGGTCCGACCTGCACGTCTGTGGCGCTGTTGAATTTGAAACCCTCACTTTTAATCCGCATATGCGGACCAAAGACTTCTTTTCTGAATCAGCAATCTTCTCAAACTGGACAAATGTTGAGCAGCTGAAAGACGTAGAATCATCCCTGCCACGTGCTGCGCTACATGGACGATCTACGTTATCCATTCTCGAGGGACGATGGATCGCTGCATCTTGCCTTAAAGATAGATAGCCCTACAGTACGTGGTAGCGCATAACGCTTAGCATAACGCGTTGAATAACTCAAACTCAACGCTTGCCAAGACTGGTAGCTAGTAGACCAGAGTCGATTTCAAGGTCAGACAATGACAATTCAGTGACTCATTCAGACCGAAAAGCAGGAAATGACAAATGGCCGAATAAACGTAATAGAACTATTATCATGTTAAGCAGCTAAGACTCGAGACAGCTGGCTAACATGCACAGCGTGTAAGACTAAATCTGACGTCCATCGGCAGCTCCGGAGTTAAGAAGTTCTCGTTCAATGATTCAACACCAAAGAGAAAAAGTTCAACGTGTTGAGACCATGAGCGCTGGACTTACCCCTCTTGCTGTGCTGGTGTAAGTCCATGTCCTTCTTATCTCACGCCGTCAGCATTTTGCTGGACACTGTCTTAGACACAGCCCTATCAAGGGGCCTAAAGAAGAAACGAGGGCCCAGAAATGATCTCTGCTGGGAAGATGATTGCAGATTAGACTGGACTGGATGCCTTGAGCATAACCACCCACCAGTCATATTTCCGAGGACCTGTGTCCCTTGTCCAAGACCAGACAACCAAATTGATGTGCCGAGGGGGATGAAGCCTCATTCCACGGTCACGGACGAACCGCGGACAACTCAGGCGGCGGTGTCGCAGATCAAGCGGAGTTTGTAAGCGCCAGTACCGATATGAGGCCATATAGGTGGGCGGCTCTGCTATCTTGACTGCACTGCTGACGAAGTGTGAATGCTGTCAAGTTGCTGTTGTTGTTCCGAGACCGACTCGAGCTTATCAAGATAAAAGCGGCTCATTGGTGAACTCAGTTGTGGTGATTGTGTTGGCAAGATTAAATCTGATCTCACATGTCGGATACTTTGGGTGATGGACGGACAGCTAACGGGTAATTTCATTTTTGGTATGTCACATGAGACAATCTCAAAGCCGGACCAAAGAGGTTACATAGTTTGCGAGGAACAGGATAACAGTCAATAGCTGCTGTGGTAAATAGCAGAATTCAAGCTGTCTTTGCAGGAGTGATGCCTCATTCGACTATCATCACATGACTGGCTTTGAGCAGTAGCACACGTGACTATTCTCGTGATGCTGGCAGTGACAGCCGGAGATATCTTGGCGTCTATACCGAATATGGTCAACTATGCGCCCCGGCATCAGTGCCGGTTTGATGGAGAAGTGCTTTGCGTCAATGAACTTTTGTGAGGTAAAACTCAATTGCATTCGACCATGTGTAAGACATTTGGCTATAGCTGAGAGCTGACTTCTATGGTAGGACGTGAGAGAGCTTAAAGATATGAGAACCTGGGCTGACCAACATTTTGTATAACCCAGAACTTTTATAGAGATCCTCAATACAGCGTTATCGATAAGAGCTGTCATGATGCCCACCAAGCGAATTCATGATGATCCTCGTCTAAGCCTAAATAGTAAAGTAGACGCGGTTCCAGTGACGTTCGATCACAGTGCCAGTATAGGAAGCAATTGCCGGTCCCTCTCTACCCGCCGGCCAGCATAGCAACCATACCATAAAGAGGCAAAACATTGCATTCCTCGACAGTCAAAAACAGCTTGCCAATTCCTTTATTCGGGAACTTGATAGCCCTTTTGCTAATCAACTGTGGGGTATTTTGCGGAGGAGGCGTCAAATACTGTATACATACAGCTAAGCTACCTACCCCTCCTCAAAGTGTCCCAGCCATGTCATGGAGGAACTATAAGAAGATGGGCGCTGCCCTTGCCTCGAGACTCACACATGTTGGTCTCTGCCGTTCAGTGTATTTTGCTCCATTACGACCTGTAGTTCACTCTCGGTGTCGACTCTCAATTGCTCCACTTGGCCGAATCATCACAACTAGACAGAAAAGCTTCAGCACCATGTCGGACCTGTTTGTAAACCTCGAGGCGCCCAACGGCGTCAAGTACAAGCAGCCCACCGGTCTCTTTATCAACAATGAGTTTGTTCCCGGCTCATCAAGCCAAAAGATCACCTCCATCGATCCTGCGTAAGTGAGCCATCTTGAACCTTTGACATCGTGAGCTAATGGGTAAATGCGTGACAGCACCGAGAAGGAGATCGCCACAGTCCACGCCGCCAGCGCAGACGACGTTGACAAGGCTGTCAAAGCAGCCCACGCCGCTTTCCACAACCCCTCATGGAAGAAGCTCCCTCCTCCTGAGCGAGGTGTCCTCATGAACAAGCTCGCCGACTACATCGAGCAGCGCAAGGAGATCTTTGCTACCTCTGAGGCCTGGGACAATGGTATGCTATAGAAAGCTTTCTTTGGCTGATCTATAAGTTTTACTGACCCTGTGACAGGAAAGGTCTATGCCGATGCCGAGGGAGGCGACGTCGTCGAGGTCGTCAACACCATCCGCTACTACGCTGGCTGGGCCGACAAGATCACCGGCCAGACCATCACTGCCAACCCCAACAAGCTCGCCTACACTCTGCGACAGCCCCTCGGAGTCGTGGCCCAGATCATCCCCTGGAACTACCCCCTCGCTATGGCCGCCTGGAAGATTGGCCCTGCGCTGGCATGCGGCAACACCATCGTCATCAAGGCCGCCGAGCAAACACCCCTCAGCATCCTTCTCCTCGGCGAGGCCATTAAGGAGGTTGGTTTCCCTCCTGGCGTTTTTAACGCCATCAACGGTTACGGCGGCGAGACTGGACCTCCTCTAGTCCAGCACCCTCTTGTTGAGAAGGTCGCCTTCACTGGCTCCACGGCTACTGGTGCCAAGATCATGGAGATGGCTTCCAAGACCCTCAAGAACATCACCCTCGAGACGGGAGGCAAGTCTCCCCTCCTTGTCTTTGACGACTGCGACCTCGACGAGGCTGTCAAGTGGTCGCACATGGGCATCATGTCCAACCAGGGCCAGATCTGCACAGCTACCTCTCGTCTCGTAGTCCAGGACAAGATCTACGACGACTTTGTCAAGCGCTTCGTCGAGACTACCAAGACTGTCAGCAAGGTCGGCCACCAGTGGGACAAGGAGAGCTACCAGGGTCCCCAGGTCTCCAAGCAGCAGTACGACCGTATCCTCCAGTACATTGAGATTGGAAAGTCCGAGGGCGCTACACTCCTTGCTGGAGGCCAGCCCGTCGATTCTTCCAAGAAGGGCTTCTTTGTCCAGCCCACCGTCTTCGGAGATGTGCACCACCAGATGCGCGTCTTCCGCGAGGAGATCTTTGGCCCCGTAGTGGTTATCACCAAGTTCAGCGATGAGGAGCAGGCCCTCAAGCTTGCCAACGACTCTACATATGGTCTAGGCGCTGCTGTCTTTACCAAGGACGTTGAGCGCGCGCACCGCGTGGCTGCTGAGATCGAGGCTGGTATGGTCTGGATCAACAGCACACAGGATAGCGAGCCTTACATCCCCTTCGGCGGTGTCAAGCAGAGCGGCATCGGTCGTGAGCTTGGTGAGGCTGGTCTTGAGGCGTACAGCAACACCAAGGCCATTCATGTCAACCTCGGCTCTCGTCTGTAAGTCAAGTTGTAATGTGGAGTGGCCAATGATGCCGATGTGCGGGGAATAAAGAGGAGGCGTTTGGCGTATTATCTATCATACTTTCTAAGGGATTATCTCAAATATCAGGATTCATTAGTTTAAATGCTGAATACGCTCTTTGGTGGATGGAAATGCCTCGTGTTGAGGCAAAGTATTATTAGCCCACATGAGGCTGTGGCTGGCCGCAGTTGTATCCGCCCGTTAATAAACTTGCCATATACACACGTCATAGCAGCCTAGGTCCAACTGATAGATACAGAGCATGCGACACTTTTGGTCTCAATTTCTTGAAACTCATCTCTATTCTCCTATTCAGTATAATATTATTATCGAATTTCTTTAAATTTAAATATGACAGACCTTCCACCGCCCGACTATTCAAATCTGGAATTGCCGTCTTATAATACCCTGGTCAACACGACCCCTACTCCTGCTACAGCATCCCCCACCACCAAAACGGTCCTCGGCCCTGCAACGCTCTATATCTCAGGACGCTTCATCTACTCAACCGACCCTCAAGCACCGCCTCTCTACGAGTTCTCCCACTCGATCGGATACCTCCGCGAAAATGACCGGAGTATAAAAGTTGAGCGCGTCGACCCAGTCGTCAAAACGTCTGCTGGTCTTCCTCAGATCGTCCTCAAGAACCGCCACATCTTCGACCTCAAGCATCCTACCGCCGCCGAGTTTCCCACATTTGCCTTCCACGCCGAGGCCGCTACCCGCCGCTCCCTATGCACTTTCGGAATATCGCACTTTCGAACCGGCGGATTGCTGCGGCAGGGCAAGGGATACCGCTTCGAGCGCGCCGTGAGGGGTGTTGAGCGTAAGCTAGAGTCTCAGGGAGTGCTGTTCGAGGCGTGTTCGTCGCGGAGCAGGGCGGTCGGATACGAATGGAGAGATGGTGATGGTGAATTGATAGCGAGAGAGGTGAAGGATGAAAGGACGAGCATGAGCCTAGTCATTACGGCTGAGATGACTGTTGAGCTGCGGGATGCCCTTGTTGCGGCTTGGATCCTCAGGATATGGTGGGAGACAGGAAAGGGGAGCGATTGGGCAATGCGCATGATGACGGTAGGCTACCACGAACAAATCATTTTGGAAATGTACACTCATTGCTGACAACGGTAATAGTCCAATGCGGCATACGGACGAAGAATGCTGGGGGCTTGAAGGGGTTATAAGAGTGAGTTGAGTTTCTGTACCACCCTCTCGACGATACTAACGGCTTGGAAGCATAGTACCAAGGACTTGGCATGTTGACCTCAACTTTTAGCCCATTCAACTATTAGCCAACCAGGCCGACACCATCTTCGACAGCTTTATGTCTCTGCGACCACGAATAAGGGGCCTTTTTATCGAGACTCCATCGACATATCACTTTCGAAAATGCCTTGATCGCCAGGCACCTCTCCCTAATACGCCCCAACCTAAGGCCAGCTCAAGTCTCGCTTTGACAAAAGCGAACAGTATGGATATGATTAAATGACATCTTTCGCGGGTTATAGACACTTTGTACATGAATTTTATCGTTCATAGGCCTAATAAACATCCCACAAGCTAACTTTACCGTCCTTGGCACCAGCTGCGATCCAATGTGTTTTTCGCGCTGTGGCTATGCGCTGCTCTTTGACGCTTAGCCCTGTCCTGATAAGAGAGCCTGTCCTTGTGCTGATGGTGTTTGTATTTTTAGCCTCTTTATCCACTGTTGAGTGATCTGCTTCTTTTGCTTGATCTGATATCTTGACATCAGCAAATGCAACGGCGTAGCATCCGACTTGATGCCATTTCAACACGGCGAGCTCTTTCATCGTCTTTGTAGAGTAAACTCGCACTTTCGAGTCCCAGCCCGCCGTGGCAAAGATTCGTCCATCGGATCGTATATCTAGACTTTGTTGTCCAGAATGTTTGGTGTTGATAGTCTTGAGCGGATCTTTCCAGGCAACTCCCTTTCGCGGAGCAGCAGTAGTTCCCCGTTGAGGTGATGATTTGAGTGCCGCTGATAAGAGTGATTTCCCCTTAGGTTCCTCATCCGTTATCTCAACGACTCGCTCGGTACTTTTGGGTGGCGCCGTGTTCTCCAGTGGGAAGAACAGATCGGTGGGTATAGGATGCTTGGCGATGATGGAGTCAGCACTAGAAGTGATGAAGTAGTCGTCGTAGACGCTCAGCGATAAAACAGGTTGTGAATGTGCTTGTGAGTGGTATGTCGTAGTCCATTGGCTGTTGGACTCGAGGCGCTGCACGGTCGCGTAGCCATTCTCGAAGGCAGCAATGAGTGTTAAAGCGTCCTTGTGGTGAAAAAGAGCAAGGCACATGGCCATGCCCGTCTTATCTCCAGCCTTGATAGTATGAATCCGCATCTGTGAGGGTAGATGATAGATATCGATCTGTTGAGCGCATGAGTTCTACTAGCTCAGAGCATGATTGAGGTTGTGCATACAGCGTCTGAGTGCAAAGTATTAGGTACCGCTATTAGAATTTCCGACGCGGTGTCGATAGACCCAGACGCGCTGGAACAAGCGGCGAAAGCGCAGAAATTTAGAGTATTTACTTCGAGAAGATACAATATCCATGGTTGAGCTCTAGGGGCTGACACTTCTTCCACAGGTAGAGTCGCGCTGAGATTCTCCTCGTCTGACTCGCTCAGCTGCCAGACGATGAGCTTCATATCGCGGCCATGCCTGCGCATCGTTGTCAGCAAACCATTACTTGTCTTAGCGCAAATACTTAGTAGAATCCTACGTGATGATCTTGCCGTCGCCCCAGCCGCGCACACCTAAGAGAGCCTTTTCATGGGCGCGCCATACAGCTCTCGGGCGCATTATTGTGAGATCCCATATCACCACGAAACCATCAGCATCGCCTGTGACAAGACGCTCATTGGATCTGACGAAGGCAGCTGCGTGGATCTGAGATTTATGACCGCGTAGAATAGATTTGGGCGATGGGGCTGAAGAATCCATATTGTGTTGAGGAATTAGTGGTCATGATTGAAATTTAGAGGTGGTTGTTAAAGTTGGGTTTCTAGAAGCGATTGTGGAACAACACCAAGACCGCGTCTTGATCGAAGCTGCCCTCTATCATTTCTTCAAGTCAAACATTAATATAAAAAAACTAGAAGAAACTTGACGACTGGAAACCAATGATTCCCGACATTATACAAACGCAATCTATGTTTTTGGCTTCGATGAAGCTGGTGCTTCATGGTTAACGCTGCGACACCGTTATAGATGGGCCATATGACTAGGTAGGTATGGTATCGATCAAAGCTCCCATCAGCCAAAGAGCGAGCAAAAGCCAAAATGAGGTAGAAATTGGTTCATTATCACTCCTAGATCTGGCTAACATGTAGATACGTGTCTGCGTGGGGTGACAAATGTCAGATCAAGAATATAAAGGCGACTTGAGAGACAGTTTTGGCCTCCAGGCCCGAGTTATTTTGGGCTATTGTCCTACCTATCACTTGCAACCGACACATCCAAAACTTCTCTATATCTCGGGCGTACCCGTGCTACTGACTTCGTGTAGCCCGCTGGTATCGCACATCGTCTGATGGGCTGAGTCTTGCCGCAGGAAAAGACATTGCGGTGCACGAGGCATATTGACAGGCGATTCAATAAGCGAAGCCTGCGCATCAACGGGAAACATTATCGATCCTAATACGAGGACCTATCTAATCCGGCTTCCGCTAATGTAGCTAGGATGGAAGCCGAGTTTCATTCATCCTGGGCGCCACATGTGTAATATACACATATAACTCTAGAGACGAATCACGATATGCGGCAGATGAGGTTCGCGAGAACCAACTTGACTTATCCTGACACGCCGCTTACTCCGGTCAATGTTTCTGCATGTACTTGCTAGGCACCGCTGGGCCATCCTGCCGAGAAGTCGGTTCCTGTCGGGCCCAACATGCTGCTTTTTCTTCAACATAGGTTCCCTTCTATTCTCCAGGACAAGACATAACAGGTCTGAAATTGAACACAGACGCCATTCCGTGTAATGGTCTCAGTACCTGTCAGCCAGTTTTCCGAATCACAACCGAGAGTAAAGGCCACTCGTACTCGCACGACAGTCGGAGTACACGTCCGTGTTTAGGTATTGGCTTGCGCACCTCGACTAAGTAGTTGGTGTTTGGCCATAACCAGGATGTAGCACTCGGGTTCTGGCGGAACCACCAGAGCTGTTTATAAGGCATAGGAACTTGATATTCGCCTAGAAACAATGCCAGCTTAAACTTATATTCCTCAAGCCCCCTCCGGTTCATTCTCTTGTCCTTCGTCGCTCGTTACTGCACCCCGCCTTATCGCTCCTGGTCTTGACCCCCGAGATTGTGGAGACGGTTTCCTATTCCGAGTCCGGGGTCGAGAGGCCGGATCAGAAGCCGTGTACTGTACACAAGATTATGATTTCATTCGATCCCCGTTGAATTTTCTAGAATTTTGAGACTCGTAGGTATCCAGTCATCTTGTTTCAAATGTCACAGCAGAGTGCTCCTATTTTCCAACATCAAATCCTCAAGCCATCTCGACATCCGCATCAGTAACCTCAACCGCAATTCTCACACCACTACCTTGGCCTCTTATAGAGAGCCAGGTAGGCGATAGTGTCTGTGCGAAGAGGTCCCAATGACATCGCCGTGCTTGGTGTCAGTTTCGGTGCGGCGATGCAAAATGAAGATTCCAAAGGCAGGCAGACAATGCCGTTCCCTCCAGAATGGCATGGCTATTCAGCAGGGCCATATGCGACAGAAAATAATATCGATTTCGATGTCTTTGATTTTGGATCCTCTCGGCATTCGCAAATGGAGACGGCCCCGATCTCCGAACCTCCGGGTCTTAGTCAAGACACAGCAGGCTTGCCCGTGGAAAACACCAGAGAGATGACATTTCAGAGACCCATGCAGACATCAAATCCAACACCAGCTAAAGGGAAAAGAGTTCGGACAGGTTGCCTTACATGTCGCGAGAGGCATCTCAAGTGCGACGAAGCGGTGCCCGACTGTCTGAATTGCCGGAAGCGAGGTCGCGAGTGTAAAAGAGGAGTACGTCTCAACTTCCTAGAAATTAACCTACACAGGCCTGCTGCTATACCGCCTCCCGAAGATTGGGCAGGTACGAGATTGCCAAGCGAAACCGAGGAAGTTGTGCTAACCCCCAGCCTAGTCGAGTTCCAAGATGAATCGCGCGATATTGCTTCCGAGTATCAAGGAGGCCTTGGTCGTTATGCCCCGTACGCTCGTGGACTTGATGGAGATGAATATGACGACGATGGTGTTCGAGGAGACTTGAAATCCTTGGCGTTGGGAAATGAACAGCGAGAAACAGGCATTTCGGCCGATCGACCCCAGTCCAGCTCACAACAGCTTTTCAGCTACCTTCAAGGTAACGCCACCCCGAGAGTACCAGACGCTCCAAATCTGCAGCATCAAGAGGGGGAAATCAAGCTTGAACTCAACGAAAGCGGCCAAGGGATTGTGAGCGATGTCTCCAATATTGCAACCCCAGCATCTTCAACACATTCCGTCGTAACCCCACGGGCAGAGGTGTTCCCAGAGCAGCTGATGGCGATGAGGAATAGACCCGCGTCACGACAAGCGACAATCGAAGATATAGCTGACTTGGTAATGCCGCACTTTGGAACACCGCTAAGAATCGAGAGACCGCCTGCCGATCAAATGTTTGGGGATGGTCATCTCCAACAGCTAGCCAGTCAGACTATTGAGCCAATCGGGCGTGATATACTGACTTCAGCCGAGGAAATCTCTTACATGCAGGTCTTTGTTGAAGAAGTTGCTGTATGGATGGATTCGTTCAACAAAGACAAGCACTTCACCCGAAGCATCCCATACCATGCCTTGAGGTCGACAATGCTTCTTAATGCCCTCCTCGCATGCGGTGTGAAACATACTTCTCTCATCACCACAGAGAATCATGACAAAGCATTGTTCTACTACAATACGGCAACGACACAGCTTCTCCGAAGCCTGCAAAACCCCGATCGAAATACTGCCGAATGTGCTACAACAGCAATCGTTCTGAATGTGTACGAGATCATGTCCGAAAAGCCAGCGCAGCGCATGAGCCATATAGCAGGCTCCCGAGCGCTGGTACGGGAGTGCGGATGGAACGCTAAGAGTACTGGCATCGGATTGGCATGCTTTTGGTTGAATATCGGGATAGAAGTTCTCAACTGCTTGGCCGCGAACTGGCAGACGACATGGAGCCCGGATGAATGGGGCATGGATTTCGCATCTCGTGCCAACAACCAAGATACCCAAGCCAGAGACGAGCAAAACTGGGTATATCGTGCCCTATACATCGTTGCAAAGGCTGCCAACTACCGTGCGACCACGGTCAAACCAGACGATATGAGCCCACGAGACGAACAGATTTGGATAGGGAATCGCCTATCACAGTGGCATGAGCTTAAAAGACTATGCGACAGCTGGAACAACGATTGTCCAAGAACAATGCACCCGTTCGGTTATGCGAAAGCAACAAAATCGATTGGCAAGTCGGTGTTTCCTTGTGTCTGGTAGGTACATAGCCATTCGTCGTTCAAACCAGTGTAAATAACGTGTGTACAGGATGGTCCAGCGAGAAGCAACGATTGGTCAATTGCTTTATCACACTGCTCTCTGTATCCTTTCACAAACTCATCCTCTCGAGTCCCTTACGTCGTCTGAGAGATTAAGGTTCTTGCAACTGCACCACGCCTACCAAGTCTGCGGTATTGTTGCCCACACTACAGACCGAGGCGTTGCCACCGTTGCAATCCGTTGTTTGGCAATTGCAGCTGCTGTGCTCTCTAATCCAGTTGAACAAGCGGAGGTTCTCGATCTTCTTGACAGAATCAACAGCACAAACGGTTGGCGGCTGGGCGCTGTCGAGATGGAGCTCAAGAAAGTCTGGGGCTGGGAGCGTGTGAAACTGCCGATGTTGAGTCCGAAAACAGACAACAGCCAGGACATGGGAACATCGACAGTGCGGAGAGCGTCAATGTCTTTGACACCAGCAAGAGTGTCGACACCGCCGGTGATGGCTGGTGTGGGGACAAAAACACCAGTGAATCCGCTGAGCTTTGCTGATTTCAACTTGCCAAACCATCCGTATCAGAATTGGTATGAGCCACCGAGCCGGTCTAGCTCGTTCAATCCATCGTCGTTATAAAGCCCAATTCAGAAGGTTGAGGATTTGACCGTGGCAGTGCTCGAAGTTGTAAGTGTTTATTCTTGGTAAAAAGGGTAAAATAGACGGCGCTGGGATATCTATTGCTTTTCTCTATGTTGCAAGAATTGGGATTCCGGTTGTCGATGCAAGAGACAGGTAGAAAAACATCTCTTCTTTCAATAGAGAAGATAGGCGTTCATTATGACCTGCCACCAGGCTGGAAATTCATACTGTAGCCGCCTGAGTTCTCGTCTTTGACCATCTGGAAGTTATCCGTACTGAGCCCAAACGGCTTCAGGATTCCGTTTCCAAGATCCTTCAGCTTACCCCACATTTCGCCCATCTCTTTCTCTTGTGCAGCCTTGACGCGTGGAGGCAGGTCTCGCAGTTGCTTGTGAACCACTCGAAGATCCGCTGGGGCCAGGCTTTCGGGCTTGGCGGCGAGCGCTTTACAATCTTCCTCTGCGCCAGCAAGATTCTGCCAGCCGCCAGCCTCTGTCCTTCCCCGGGCGCGTCTCATGAGAGCTTTGCATCGAATTCGTTGAATGTTAGTCTTTAGCGTCGTGAGCTCTTGATCCTGTGTATCGGGCGCCGGAGCCGCACGAGAGGCGCCAGTACTGACGATTTCTTCTTCTACTTCATCACCTTCCTTCTTCTCCTTCTCTTTGCCATCTTGCTTTGATCCATCTGGATTTAGCCGAGGATCGTTTTGCTCGAGCTTCTCCAAAGCTTTGAGAGACGCTGATGCTGCCTTTATGGCCTCCTTCCAATCCTGAAGTTGGATGTGGCAAGCAGCGATGTTGCTGTAGATAACAGCACGTGGATAGTGCAGGTACTTGGGGCAGGAGTTGATTGCATCGTCGTACTTGTCTATAGCGTTTTGGTACTCCTTGGCTGAGAACAAAGCGTTGGCTTCCTCTTTGGCAGTATTGGATTCTTTTACCAGGGCCTAGCCGCGTCAGAATTGAAGGACGACTCAAACTCAATGAGGTAGCGGGTTGTGGAATAAAGATGGAAAGACTGGGCACTCACTTCTTCCTCTTCTGGTGTAAACCTGAGCTCTTGGCCCTCAGAACATTCGGCATTATCTTTGCCTAGACCAGCGTCTGGCAACTTGACTGTGTCGTCCTTGTTGGGTTCAGTTGAGCTCATGGTTGTGAACGGGGGTGGGTGCAACTGATTCGGAAGCGGAATGGTGCCTTTGTTTATGATATATGAAAGGATGAAGCATTGAGCTTTCCAAGAATGAAACTCTTTGATGGGTTACTAAAGAGGCGTAGAATAGACCAAAGAGTTGCAGGTTTAGAATAATCTCTTCAAGAGATGCAACGAGGAAGGGTAGATATGGTTTTACAAGACCAGGTTTAATCGGAAAACATCAAGCCAAAGCCTTCCTCATAATTCCATAATTCCAGGTCCACTGCTGCCCTGCGCTGCTAGGCTGGAGTAGGCTTAGCGACAGCTGTGAGCCCACTGAAATGGCCCCGCCGCGGGGTATCGTTCAGTGATCCATGGAGGAACCTCCTTTGAAGTCGCCTGCCCCACCTGCTGAGAGGAAACCGAAGCTGAGCATTCAGTGCATATAGGTACAATGGCCTGCAAAAAGTTGCCCCGCGACTGCCCTCACTTGCACTGATATAAAAACTTCTTGAGGTCACGGTTTTCCATCCTTCATCCTTTTCTGCAGGCCACCGTCTCTCGCTCTTGATCACAGCCTCTGGTCTTTTGTTTTCTTGTGCATTTAGCTACCAACTCTCGATACCCCACCCATTTGCTTCTTTTAATACCTATCCTTTCATCCCCTTCAAGCCGCAATGGCTCCTCGCACTGAGTATATTTATCATTGCAAATCTGGAAGAGATTTCTAGCGTCTTGACTTACTGACCATGAATTGTGTCTCAGCTTCCCGCCCGTTCGGGCCTGCCTCTTCGACATGGACGGTCTCCTACTCGATACCGAAGACATTTACACCAAGTGTGTCAACATCATTCTCGAAAAATATGGCAAAGGCATTCTCCCCTGGTCCATTAAGGCCAAGCTACAGGGTCGTCCTGGTCCCCAAGCCAACAAGATCTTCCACGACTGGGCCCAACTTCCGATCACCGCTGAGGAATACATCGCCGAGAATACCGCGCTCCAGAAGGAACTGTTCCCTCAAACCAAGCCTCTCGCTGGTATTGTCGACATGCTGGGTCACCTTGGCCGTACACGCTACTGGGAGGTCAAGGACGGTGCTGCCGCTGATGAAGCCAAGAACAAGTCTGGCATTGAACCTCACCGCGTTCACATTGCCCTTGCTACCAGCTCCCACCAGGGTAACTTCCGCGTCAAGACGGACCACCTCCAAGAGCTCTTTTCTGTCTTCCCCTCGCACCGTCGTGTTCTTGGTGATGACGATCGTCTCACTCCCGGTCGTGGCAAACCCCTACCCGACATCTTTCTGCTTGCTCTCAAGACCATCAACGACAGTCTTCCCACCGGCGAGCGTCCCATCACCCCCGAGGAGTGTCTTGTATTCGAGGACTCTGTTCCCGGTGTCGAGGCTGGCCGTCGTGCTGGCATGCGTGTGATCTGGTGCCCTCACCCCATGCTCAAGAAGGAGTACGCAGGGCGCGAGGAGGAGGTCCTTGCGGGCCGAACTGGCGAAGCTGGTGAAGTCGACCTTCACCAGGTCGGCGAGCTTAACGATGGCTGGGCCGAGTACATGCTCAGCCTGGCCGACTTTCCCTACGAGAAGTTCGGTATCGTTGTTCCACCTGCTGAGGTCGAGAAAGAGGAGTGCATGAAGGAAACTCCCGAAGAGGTTGTTGCGGAAGTCTAGGAGACCGAAGCTCTCGTCCCTCGCGGACCGTTGGTGATGAAGCAGTCGTTGGAGAATGCCCCGCTCAAGTAGGTGGTCCACGTAGCTAGGCGCAAAGATTTAGATGTGCCTCTTTTCAGCCAAACCTGGTGAATGGCGATGAACGAACACATGGGAAACAGATGGGATAGACAACATGGCTAAGGGTCCATAGAACACAATGTCAGGATATAGACACAGATATGCTCAGAGACACTTCGAATCTGAATGAATAATTCGTTGATCTGTTTTTTTATCCATTCACCAAGTTGTATTTGCGTTATGCCCCGGCGATATGGGAATGATGCTCGCAACGTCAATCTTCTTGGCCTTAACCAATTCAATAAGCAAGTCAAGGGCAATCTTGATCTCGTCAGGGCTCCTCTTCGATTGCGTTTGCAGATCAGTCCTTCGCTATTGCTATACACATGTGAAGCAAAACCCGCTGCAGTGTCTAACTCAGAAGACTATCCGCGTACAACTGTGACTTGTAGTTTGATAATAGCAAACCAAGAGGATTGGAGAATGTTGTTGGTAATATTTCTTATTCACAAAGTCTATTGCTTTAGATGGGAGTGGGCACATGCTCACCAGGTTTGGAGTCTTTGGTGTGGGCCAGGTGGACGTTCACTACAGCCCTGGCTTTACCGCAGACGCACAGCGCAATCGTGAATCTTTCTACCAGCCTACGCTTTCTCTTATATTCTCTACATCATCATCTACTATCCGTCAAGACATGCGGTGAGAGTATTGCCATCGCCTAAGGCGCGCCGTATAACCCCCTCGCCCCTGTACTTGCCTTCATTCTTCAAGGAGCTCTTTCGTTCTCCTGTATCTCGTCAACAAGTCATCATCTTTTCTCACGCTTCTACACCGCACATCATGTGTCTTTCCATCCACGCGCAGGTGTTAGGTCATTCTTTCTCTGCATTATCATCTACTATCCATCAAGATGTGCCGTAAGAGTATCGCCATCGCCCAGTGCGCGCCGCACAACCCCCCTGTAACCCCTCCAACTGCGGAAAACTTCACATAGTTGCCTAGAACCGCTTCATTCGTGACCGTGTTAATGATACCTGTATCTGCTTCTGTCGAAATGAGCATGGCACAGGCTGCATGGTGAGGCTGCGCCGAAGCCTCGCGGATATGGTCGCCGCAAATATTTGCATGACCCAGCTGCGGAATCTCCAACCCGCCCTGCCCAGCCGTCTCCTCCTCCCGTGCGGCCTCCTCCGAAACTGCGGTGTCTTATTATGGCATATGCAAAAGAAGAGACAAACAGTGAGATATCATTATCACAAAGCAAATTTATCTTCCGCAGTTCTTCATTCCCAACAAGAGTGTTGGTAACCAAGCCGATTCTGAGGACTAGAGAAGTAAGCATCTATCACAAGCCAGCTGGACCTCGGCGCATGCTAACCATTTCCCTAGTTCGCGGTTACAATCATCTCACTCCCCCGATCTGCTCCAGCATAATATGTCCCAGTCCCCCGAGTCCAAGGGACAGTTCTAGGGGGCCGCTCTCCGAGAATATATCTGATCTAGGGGATATGCGAGCTTCATCGCAGACACCGGCCCTGCGGCGCAGCCTTGCTAAAGTTGTTGCCTTTGAGCATGCCGATAAAACCCTCAGGGCCAATCAGAGGCTCCAAAGTCTTTTGGCAAGTTATTTCCAGCCTTCTCTCATATCGGCCGAAGAATTTCGCCGGGAAGAGCTTATCAGCAAAGACCAGTACGAATCTCTTGATGACGAAGAATGGGAGTCGGCTGCTTTGGTTGACGAAGATGGAGAAGCCGTCTCCGCCAGCTCTACGGCACAAAAGCTCGAAGGCCATATCGAGTCTGATCACACCTACGTCTACCGGCCTCCGACCGACCAGGCCGATGCCCCTGATGTCAACGATGCTGATCTAGATGCAACAAAACCCGAGAAAGACAATGACAAAGAACGCCTTCCGGGACAGTTACTTTTCATACACTCGACGTCAAGTCGGACGGCCTCGAGTATGTCATAGGTCGCCTGCTTTTTAGCATTCTCGTTTTTGGATTTGGTCTTCATTAGGTCGAGGTAGCGGTAGAGGCCATCAAGGAAGCTGAACACTTTGAGAGGAAGCATTGGGAGGTTAGATAGAGGTTATGACTGCTTCGTTCTTGTCCACAAGAAGATCAATTTTCATTCTTCGGGACTTGAGGATGGCCTGTATGACCCGGCATATGGCAACCCACAGCGATGATCGACCCTTTGAATATGATGCCGAAGGATGTTCAAAGACATTCAAGACAGCCGGTGGAGCACATCGACACAAGAAGCAAGCGCATGGAGAAGAATAACCGGCAAACTGCCTAATGTGTATCCACAGCGTTGCATTGGCGCATCCTTGTTACATATACTGACAATATATGCGGTTATATGCTGGCAATGAGGGAAAACTGTGTTATACTTTTGTTATCATATATACGTCTTACCCATAAAAGCGTATTCAATAAATATAACTCTTCGGCGAACCATGAGATGAAGCTAGCCGCGTAGAGAACAAGTTCAGAAAAATGAGAAGAAAATGAGGGCAAGGTGAGGAAAAGGTTGAGTTACAAAAGGTCAGTCAGGTTCCGGCCTACCTAAGTAAATAAAAGAAAGGGCCCACGACAGTTAACAGCCCCACTGGGGAAAGACGTATTCTAACTAATAGACTAAGCCGTGGGGATGTCCGAAGTGTTGCATTGTACAATAGTATTGCTTCAATCGAGACCAGTCATGAAGGAAAAGCCTGGCCAATGTGACATCTAGGCGGCTACAGCCGCCTGTGCGTTTAGGCTGTCCCTCACTAAAAAGTCTCCAAAATGCTCCAAAAGACAGAACCGGAACCGGAACCGGGACGGAGCAGACGGACCCCAGTGGAGACTACGGCTCGGTGCCGGCATTTAAATTCGACGCAACAGCCGGGAACCAAGGTGGCTCATGCGATTTAATTGCTGTTTATGGATTGGCACGCCAGAACAATTGCCATCGGATCGGCCTTGAGAGGAAGCCTTGGCCAGTATCTGGGGAAAGTGTGGAGAGGAGCCTCGGATCTCCAGATTGTCCGCCTTCTCATGATGAGATTCTTGGGGTAGCCTCATCTTGGGGCCCTTGGGGTTATTGAGACCAACTATCCCGGGTTTGCCTCACATTTCGATGGAACCGGAGTGGGCAACGAGCTGTTTTATGTACATAGTCACCAAACAGCCCGGCTGCTTGACCGGGCCGTATTCAGAGATATATATGAGCACAATGAGTAGTTGTTCTTATAACCCTGCTGTTAAAAATCAGTTACAAAATCGAATCCGTTCATGCCGCCACCATGATCATGACTCCAAATCCGATAGATCCCGGCCGGCTCATGCCTTCTTCCCGCCCCCACTACCCCATCATCGCGCGAAACTTCTAGATCCAGTAATGCTTCATGACTCTTTACTCTACAACATGATGAAAAGAACCTTGAGAGGATATAACAACGTCATACCCACCATGCTTGATTCAAAAAGGTTTTAGCCTCATGATCGGGACCAGTGCCAATCCACTTGACCTTGATATTAACAAACTCCTCAATGAACCAGAAACGATGTCAACACATATATATATCCATCAGTGGTAGTCGGCAACTAACTGATGTAATCTCGGGCTTGACCCCTTTTTGGCGTTGGTGGTGGCTTGTTCCAGCCAGAGACTTCCTTGTACACAACCTCGGCGGTCCTTCTTCAACATGCGTTGTGCAACGAGACTCTTGCTGTTTAGTCAAACCTTTACTGCTGAGTACATGACATATGGTCTTCCCGATTTATCGACTTCTTCTTGGAAAACTACATTGCACTTCATTTGCAAAAGGGCGACGGGTTATGGTTTAACGCTGTTCCTCTTTACACGACGGGTGACAAGTATACGAATATAAATCGCCTTGATATCAATATGCTGCTGCTATACAGGTGCACTCCTAATGCATAAATCCATCCCACAAGTAGACACGATAAAGATATTTAAACAAACGTCTATCTTTATACATTCTGCGGATTGAAGATAGCTCGCGCTGTGCTCTTCAAATACCCCCGAAAGCTCTCAAAAGCAACAGCATCATGGCCTTCCAGCCACCGACAACCAACCGAAACATCATCTGTTCCCACCCGTATAAACACCTTGAAAGCAAAGACACATTTTGCCTCCTCATTCTTTGACACGTTCATGTCTTCCCTTTGCTTCCTTCTTCGCCAAGCTCGTGCCCAAACACGACCAGCTACTCGTCCTGTGCCCTCCAAGCGCTCACTATCCCACTCCCAAGTGATCATGTCGAGCTTTTCAACCTCTGCTCGGAATTGATCGACAAATTCTCCGATTTTCTCACGAAGAGGTACATCGACGACTTTCTCTTCTGTGATTTCAGGAAGCACGCTTTTGGGGACAGCCGCCCCGACACCACGTGCGACTTGTTGTGTAGGCCTCATGCTTCCAAAACTCCACGCAAGAGCCCACCGTCTCGTTTTGCTGCCCTGGACAAACTCTGTCACGGCATAGTTGTCAATCTTTTGCTCTCGTAACTTATCTACAAACTCGATTAGGTTTGAGAGGAAGCCGAACATGGCTGTATACCACTGTACACGCTCTCGGAGGATGAGCGACTCTTTCAGGATGCGGTCGAGAAAGGCGACTTCGCCACCTTCGGTGATCATCTCGACCTTGGCGCCTGTACATGCTGTAAATGGTGTTTCAGACTTTTTCTGGGCGCTTTCAAGCAGTTCTTGTTCGGACTTGTAGAAGGGTGGGTTTGTCATGGTGAAGGCGATACTGGTGATGTCTAGTTCATCGAGCGGGATGAGGGCATCAGTCGGCTTTCGCTCGACAATTTTAATTCTGTGGCCAAGGCTGTTGATTGCCACATTCTTGTGAGCATATTCGAGGCTTTTCGAGTCGATGTCTATATATTGTGAGCTGTGTTCCGATGAAGGAAGGATAGAGGCTTATTCACCAGTAGCGATAAACTCCCAGTTGCGTTCAGTGCAGCCGATGAGAGGGTAGATACAGCTTGCACCAGTACCTATATCTAGACCAACTAGTCTCCTTCCTTGCTTTTCATAAGAAGTGCTGTCCACAAGGCCTTTCAACCAGAGTAGGTAGTTATGTCGATTGGTGACCTATGCGAGACGCGTTAATAAACTGACGCGTCGCGAAGACACAATGTGGAACTCACAGGTGGACATAATCGATCATCGGGAAGTTCGAGCTTCAATCCAAAATCCAGTTTGAGAAGAGTCTTTGTTAGTTGCACGACACATTCGGGGTCATTAAAGAAGTCAGGCTTGTGTTGGTTCCAGCTAGAGACGTATTAGAGGTCTAGTCTTAGACTATTAGATAGAGCGACAGGATACTCACAGCCGCGCAAAGTCTGCATCTTGAAGTGCTAGCTGGTCAAAGTCGGGCGATTTGGCATATAACTCAGCG
The DNA here is from genome assembly GCA_021655885.1 of Fusarium abutilonis. Classification (NCBI taxonomy): domain Eukaryota; kingdom Fungi; phylum Ascomycota; class Sordariomycetes; order Hypocreales; family Nectriaceae; genus Fusarium; species Fusarium abutilonis. The sequence goes on from JAJJWN010000087.1 coordinate 152,601, forward strand.
TAATGACGATCTCGAGCTAAATCATCTTTTGGAGGGCCGTCGAGAAATTCGCGCCAAGCTGTTTGTTGAGCTGTCTCACCATCAGCGGACAGTTGGCCCTGAAAATCTTGTGAAGCTTTGCGCTTCTGTCCCATCGTATAGAGAGTCAAGATGAGATGAGATATAAGTTATTGGGAAGAGAGAGTTGTGTCATGAGCTCGTAGACTTTTAATGTTGGTATAAATGGTGACGTCCGCTAATGCTGAATTCTTGGTGAGAGTGTGCGAGTTTGACGATGATGATGCACGAACCAGGCCTCATATGATTAGCGATCAATGACTTATCGTACGTATCTGTATACGTCTCAATTACCCAAGTAAGTACAATTCAATTTTTAATAAATAACTTCGCAACTAGAGTAAGAAGAGTTCCGGATCTTAATACATAGGAAAATAATGTCCTTGACAGGCTTCAAATATCAAATGCAATCGCCCAAGTTTCGTTACAATCGTATCCTCGTACTACAATTCATCATCACCATCATGACGCCACCAAGTTTACCACAACAAAACCCTCCATCGCCATCCCTCAAGAATCTTCATATCCTTATCATCAATTTCTGGGTCGCCCTGCTCAATTCTCACGCACAGCTTCCTGATGCGCTTCTGCACGGTCCGGGCCACACGAAGCGACACCTCATTGGAAAAGACAAAGAGCACGGCAAACACAAGGAACGCCAGCTTGGCGAACCTCCCGTGGCCCAGGACACCGTTTTTGATATGAGTGAGGAGGCCCTTGGACTTTTTGAAGGCGTACTCGGTGTCGTTGGCCGAAGAGTCTGATTCCTCGTCGTCGCCTCGGCGCCAGAATCTACGGATGAGGGGAATAAAGGTAGCACTATTCAATTGTCAGTCAGTCATAATTCTCACGAGATTTTAAATGAGAGAGCAAAGGCTTACATGGCACCACCGATAATCCACCGCCTCCATCGGTGGCCCTCGGCTTCTTTGGCGATTCCGCGCACCTCACCCTGGAGCATCCTCAGATCATTCAAAACGATAGTAGTCTGGGTACGAAGACGTGTTTCGAGCTCATACGCCGACATGACCGAGTCGCCACTTTGTCGCTGACGCTGCAAGTTCCTATACTCGCGCAGACCAAACAGACAATTTGTCTTGAGATCCTGGAGCTCCCGAAGATCGGTCGGGGGTAGCATTGTGGGAGCCAGCTGGTTCATCTGGTTATGCTTCGTTGCCATTGACCCTATATTGGGGAGATACGACTCAGATGCTGGACGCATCGGGATGTTGCTGGGTCCTGTTTGAGGACCGCTGGTGGGAGGATAATTCTGTGGGTTGTAGGATTGATTGTAATTCTGAGATGAGAAGCCCTGGGAGTCGTAGTTTTGAGCGTGGAAACTCTGATTGCCGTACTCCGGGGGATTGTAATCCTGAGTCCCATGAGACTGAGGTCCATATCGCTGAGATTCAAGACCTGGATACGACTTCGTCCTCTCTGGACCTCGATCCCTCCCACGATCTCGCGAGGGAGACGGGCTACGGACGGGCTGAGGATCCAGAGATCGAAGCGGTGACTTGGACCTGCGACGAGAATCGGACATGGTGGGCGCTTAGTGATGTTTTCCGCTAAAGAGAATAATTGAACAAGACAGAGAGAACTATGCCAATTACAATTGCTCACCGAAACAAGCTATTTTCTGCCCGAGGTGACCGACAAGAAGAGAGGCTTCAGCTGAACTATCTGTCTTTAAGGTAGTTAAGCGTTGGCTTGAGTGGAGAGAGAGAGAGAGAAAGAGAGAGAGAGAGAAGAGGTTGGTGAGCTGAGGCCAGCCAACCCATGACGTCCAAGTGACCAGGGATAGATTAGGTGGGGTGATGGAATTGATGAGGCTGGGGTAATATAACTTTATGCAATCAAGTGATGTGATTCGCAATTACCGAAGACTTTTATTTCTCTCAAAGTGATAGATCAATTGATAGTTATCTAGAATCCCAGAGTTCTATACATGCGGTGCGCCATACCATCGATACCCTCGGCCGGTAGCGCACGTCTCATGTCACCCAGCAGCTGCTCTCGGACCTCTGAGTCGAATCGATTCCAGATTCTTCGAATTTGATGCACCATGTTCCGCTGTTGGGTGCGAAAGATACCCGCAAAAGCTTCAAAGAGAATCGATGTCTCATCCCAGCCCAAGATATCATGAACATCACGGATGAGGGTCTCAAAAAAGTCGAGTATGCCACCAAGCAGCTCCTCCGAACATCCTAACCCCCGGTCGTTGTCGAGTATCACACATAGAGCATGCACCATAGCCGCCCAGCGAGTTACCGCCCGGCCACGAGTCGGGTCGTCTTCAATTTCGCGCGAGGCAGCGCCGAACATATCCAAAGCGCCGGCTCTGGAGTACTCCTGGAGGTTCCGAAATAGAAATTGCAGAGCTCGGTGGATCATTTGCGGTGGGTGCGGCTCCATATCCTGCGGGAGGAAGAAGGTCTCCAGCTTGAGAGTACTTTTCCTCACAGCGTATCTGGCCCTGGGTAGGAGCGTGAACAGGGTATCTTGGTCCATGCTGAACCTCTCCCCGGCCTGCCCATATCTCCCAGCGCGAGGTTCAAGGTCGTATAGCAATACGACGATAGTGTTTTGTCTTCCATCTAGGATTTGTGATGGGTGACGCGGCGCCGTGTTTGGTGGTGGTCTCTGCGCAGGCTGAGGTCTAATAGGTAGGTCGAATGGCTCCCCCATGTAGGAAGCATGGCCATCGTAATTCAGGTCAGCAAGACCATTCACTGCACGAGGTATTCCGTTGAACATGTTGTCAGCGAAAGGGTTTTGCGGCTCGCGCCTTGGTCTCTGGTATCGAGGGCGACGGTATTCCTGATCCGACATACTAATAGTAGAGGGCAATCAGGACTGGTTCTGCAGAGGTAGGAAGTCTGTAGAATCTCAGCGGCATAGTTGCAGCTTTATAGATTTTGCGAAAGCTGTAGAAGAAGCCAAGGTGGGTTTGTTCATCTTGATTGCTATGCCTCCAGGCGAGAGCATGCAAACTATCAAGAGTCATGAGTTTTTGACTCATGGTGAGGGGCATGAACTGGCAAACACAATTTAATGTGCATAGCGAGGAATCTACAAGGTTCAGTTAAATCAAGCAGTTTCCATAAGATTTGTCCTAGGAGTTTCCAGTACCAAGGGCATAATTAGAAGCAGTATTTTGGTTCCAGCTTCAGGGTGGCCCTGAATCAGATTGAAGCGTCTTGTTTGTTGATCGACGATATGCAAATGCTTGCGAATAGCATCTTCGCCAACGGCTTAAGTTTATTGGTTTGCAAAACACCCAAACATACTACGAAAGCTTGTGTGAACCATATGACACCTCAATTCTCAGGCGTAAGATCAAGGCACAAAATGTGGGATGACTCAGCTCAAATTTACTGGACTGCCTCCCCATACATATGGTGATGAGGCAGCCAGTTCGCCATACAATACTCCTGTATCTGTTTAACTCGAGACGTTTAAACACAATTCATTATTGTTTCATGATCATAAGTGTTCTTGTTCTTGGAAAGGTATCAGATCCTCATTTTAGTGTGCTAACAGTAACCGCTCATTTGCCTACTTTGATGTCGTCTCTGCATTTGTGTGGCAGAATCTAGTATTTGCCTCACGTTAACTTTTTACAACTGAGTTAAATTCTAAGGAATATAAAATATGTATTTAGTTGCCTGAACCTTCGACTGACCTCCTGCGAGTATAAGTAGCACCCTCTTCCCCTCCTCTCATCTCTTCTGGCATGCCAAACACTCTTCCCCATCTTCATTCTTCAGACTTTTCATAACATTGTCTTCTATCATATCTACTCTCTTCCTTCTTTTAATACTCTTCTTGCCTTCAAGAGGATATTCATACATTCCCTTGGTCTCGTCATCGTTTCAAGAGTTATCCTACTTGATACTTTCCATAATGCATGGTCTCAACATGTCTGCCATGGACGTGGGCCATAATGTCGAGTACAACGTTCGAGACCTTGGCACACGTTCTGTCACTCTCTTCCCTACCCAAGCTCAGGTGAAGCGGGAGATCAAGGACGTCCCTCTCAAAGTAAGTATATCATCCTCGTTATACATCTTTCTACAACACTAACTCATCATTAGCCGGGCGTCAACGAGATATCTATCATTGGGCTAAGTCCAACCATTGACAAGAACTCGGTGACAGTCGAGGGAAGTGGTGCCGCTACCATCACCGGTATCAGTGTCGAATATCTTCCTAACCGTGAGATCTTTGATGAAGTCTACCCAGAACCAGAACAAGACAATTCTGAGAGTGAAGAGCAAGACCAGGGCAGCGATGTTGAAGAAGGATCTCAGAAGGCATTGTTGACAAAAGTCAATAAGAAGCTTTCTCAGCTCAAAGACGACCAACTGATTGCCAAAGAAATCATCGCCAGTGCTGATGATCGTCTCAAGGTCCTCAACAACTATTCCAACTCGCTTGAGAAGAGGGAGGATATCAAGATCCATGAATTACTTGAGACCTACAGAGAAGAGCGTCGCAAGGCTTTCAGAGAACGCATGATTGGCCAGCAACAGGAACGGGAACTCCAAGAAGCCATCGAAAACCTGGACAAAGATCACGCACGCCTGACCAAGATTCAAGATAAACTAAAACAGAAAGCGTCCAAAAAGAAGTTAAGGAGAAAGGAAAAGTTGAAGAAACGGCAGGAGGAACGTCTTAAAGAAAAGGAACGACTTCGCAATGAACGAGCACGCTGTTGGCCCAAGCACTGCTACAAGGTACAGATTCAGCTTGAGGTGAACTCATCCTTCACGCCCGCTTCTTCTCGACGAGGATCTGTGTCCAGCGAGGTTGAACTTGCCCAGAGGCCCCGGGGTAAGACGGCAGACGCTGAAGAGACTGTTTCATGCGACCTAGTTCTTTCTTATGTCACCATCTCAGCCTTTTGGACCCCTAGCTATGACCTTCAGCTTTCGACAGTCAACTCCACGGGCACGCTATGCTTCGATGCTGGCCTTCACAACACTACTTCGGAGACGTGGGAGAACTGCAAGATTACTCTATCCACATCCCAGGCTACATCATCGAGTCTGGACGAGGCCATTCCTACTCTTGCGCCTTGGCGGATTAAGCTAACCGACAAAGGTTCCGCGTCTGATCTCAGCGGTGCCTTTGAAAGTCACGAAGAGCGCCGGCAGCTAGCTATGTGGCGCGATAAGAGAACAGCAGCGTCAAGTTTTGCACCAAGACAAAATATGTTTGGCCTTGATGATGGCCGGGCGCTACAAGACTACCAACAGCAGCTTATGTTACTAGAACAGCAGAACAAGAAGAGATTTATGATGGCTAGACAGGAACAGGATTTGAAAAATCAGACTCATCACCTACAACCATTCGGCCCATCTGGGCATTCGGGCACGGCACAGGAGCAAATGCAACAGCAGCAGCAACAAATGTTTCAACCCCAAATGCAACAGCAGCCACAGTTCCTAAGCGTGGGACAGGCGGACTCGAAATCTGACAACGACTTTAATGCTACAGAAGAGGAAGACATAGCAATGTCTGATGTACAGCCGTCGCTTGAATTCCAAAATTTGCTTGTCGAGGAGACAGGTTTTACGACAACTTTTGATCTGCCCGGTCTGAAGACTCTTGTCCCGAAGTTTACGGCCTCCAAGCAGCGCATTGCTCGTGTACAGTTCTCGAACGTCCTATTCAGCCATACTGTTGTTGCAAAGTATCAGCCTGCAGCTTATCTCAAGGTAAAACTTAGAAACAACAGCAAACTTACCCTCCTTCGTGGTCCTGTTAGCTTGACCCTTGACGGTAGCTTCATGGGACAGACCAAAATCCCTCGATGTAGCTCAGGCGAGGCCTTCACTTTGAGCCTGGGTGTTGATTCGGCGATTAGGGTCATTTATCCCAAGCCTGACGTTCGAAGAAGCACGAGCGGTATGTTCAACAAAGAAGACAGTTCTGTGTTTGCCCGTGCTGTCACGGTGCACAACACCCGTGTCTCTGCTGGCAAGCCAGTCAGCGTACTAGTCATGGATCAGATTCCTGTATCAGAAGACGATCGTCTGCGGGTCGAGTTGCTGAATCCTCGTGGTCTAACCGTCGGAGGGCCGCATCAGTCTGCCGGGGCTCCTGGGCGCGAGACATCGGAGGATAAAGATTGGGGTAAGGCGACGGCCTCTCTCAAGAAGGGCGGGCAGATCTCGTGGGAGATTTCGTTGAACCCGGGCAAAGCTGTCAAGCTTGGTCTCGAGTATTCGGTTTCGATGCCCAGTGGCGATGCTTCGCAAGAGTGTTAATGCATTTTGGGCTGTAATTCGACGAGTGTGGTAAGAATTCGAGATGCGTGTAGGAAATAATGGCAGGCTTGGTAGAATATTGGACAAATCGTGGAAATCAGCTTGAGAAATCTATTGCTCAAGCAATTTTGGTGTTCAATGTCATGTTCCGTTGCTGGTTTTATGGTTTTTCTTATAGGTCTCCTACAATAATACATGACTTTCTCGTCTAGGTACCCTGGCCTTTCTCTCATATCTCCCTGCATTGATCCAGACTGTGCCTACTCGACCTTTGCCTCTGATTCTGCACAAATCCATCACCAAACTGACATACTCGGCAAGTCTTAACCAGGCCAGAAATCCCGACACTTCTATACTTTAGTAAATATAAAAGTCTCAAATCGAATAATGCTACATTATCTGTGACTGCGGTAGCATTTTGATACCGTATCTCGTTGATCTTGTGTTGGTACCATTTTGCGACAATATCATCTTGCAGCAACGTCGTTTTGCTGCAGTGTCTCTTCATATCTTATGTCACAACGTGCCTCCCGCCCTTGATGGCGAGGTTTTCATGGTTCCGTCAAAATAGTTTTTGTTTCGTAAAGTCGTGTTCGTCCTCAAAGTCGATTAATACCGCATTCCAACAATCTGCAAAAAGCTGATAAAAAAGTCAGTCAAGAACTGCAGGAATTAAATTGGAAGACACTTACTAAACCTGCAGATCCTTTCACTTCTCGGTCTAAGCCACAGCTTTCCAATCCATTCTGCGAGGTTAACCAGCCTGGTAAAATAAAACCAGAAGCCTTTCAGATGAAAATACCAGCACCTACTGGTTAGGGATCGTTCATTACTTCAACTTCACCACCCCCTTCACCTTCGATGTGACATTCAGTAACCACAAGATCAATCTCAGGATGCCAACGGTACATATAGAAATCATACGCAGACGTGAAGACGTAGTTCTGATACAGCCCGTTTCTGGTAGCAAGCACACGGATTATTCCAGGTTCGTGACCCTCGACAAACTCAAGGACTTGACTGGCAACCTCCTGAATGGTATGACGCGGGACAATTCTTTCCCGGGCTGGTTGTAGATTCTGCGCGGGCACATTTTGGATCTGACTCGGAACCATGTTAGAAGGTTGACTCATAGGTTGTCCATATACAGGAGCTTGAGGATTGTTCATAAATCCAGTCGCCGATGCGGGGGCTGGTAGGCATGGATTCATAGCCTGATTGAAGTTCGGCATCTGCATATTAGCCTGTCCTCCTTGCATCACGTTGGGATACTGATGAGAAGTCTGGTTAAAGGAGGCAGCCTGAGCATTGTTGTAGAACCCGTTGCTTGGGACTTGCTTGTTCGTAGCCTGGATGGGGTATTGAGACTGCATGACAGAATTCCCAGGTAGCTGCGGACCGTTGAGAGGCTGGCCGGTGGTCTGGTGATAGGCAGGACTCTGGAAATTGTTGAAGATCCCATTATTTGGAGTCTGCTGCCAGTTTACAGCTTGATTGAGGCTCGGGTCCTGCATTGATGCACTTGCGTTCTGTGCTCTACCCTGCATCATAGGGAGAGTTTGATCAACAGCCTGCCCATGAGTAGGTGCTTGAACAATATTGCCACCTGGTCCGTTGACTAGATGCTGCTGGATAGGCTGGTTGAGGAAAGGGGGCGGCAAAGAAGCATTTTGAGTCAATCCCGGCTGTCCCTGTCCAGCGCTGGGAATCTCAGGTTTTAGCAAGAATTGGAACATTCCACAGTTCTTTCTTATCTCCTCAGGACGATGCAAAAACATGTCTCGGGTAGCAATTGGGATCTTTGTGACTGGACCAGAAGGACGAACTGTCTCGAGTCTGTTTCCAAAGGATGGTGCAAAGTCCGATTGCTGGGGCACATGGAATACATCTCCATCCTGGATTGGCATGGCTTCTGGAGAATGAACGTGTACCAGCAGCATAGGTTTGTGGTAGAGAGGCGTAACGTTGGTCGGTTCTGGCAGCCACGGCCGCATTACCACGAGTTCGGTTGGACGTTCCATCTGCAGGATCATAAAGGCCTGGTCACCTCGAGGAGTTATTGAAGGAAGCGCCCAGATCCGTTTTGTATCTACAACACCAGGCCGCTTCGGGGCGACAGATAGAAAAGCCTCTTGGGTTTTCGAAGCCGTACCCGGATGATCATGCCCACGATCAAGTTTCTCATAGTAAGGATGTTCTAGTGGTCGTCCAATTGCACTCTGAGCCGGGTTCTGACCCATCTGGGCGTTGCGTAGGCAAATGTCGACCTTGATAGCGTTCCCTTTCCAATGATAAACGCTGAGAGTGCAAAAGTCGCTCTGCTCCGTACGTGAGAGGATAGCCGTCAACTTCTGATCCGGACGATAGACTGCACATCCAAGGTTCTTTTTCAACCTTCTTCCGCCTGGATTATTCTTTGCCACCCACTGCTGGCTGATCACGGCGTTTTCAGCCCAACTGTTGCTTCCTTTGGCAACAACATCGACGAGCCGCATCCGATACACATGGTTGTAGAACTCTCTGTAAATCTCCCTCAAATTCTCCCTTGCGCAGCGTAGTGGAGAAGGCCTTTTCCGGGGGCCAGAGGGATCAATGTTGGACATATTGACGGCTTGAGGCTGAGGGTTGCAAACCAACCATTGCACATTTCGGCTCACCATCTGACCACAAACAAGTCCGTTGAGAAACTTGTTTACGAGAATGAGTGTCTTCATTGTGTTCCACTCCTCCTTGAATGGTCCGAATGTCATCAAGAATCGGATAGCTGATTCAGTTACCGGTGATAAAGTGTCAGGATAGTATTTGAACCAACGTTGCTCGACTTCCAGCTGCTCTCTGAACCACTTCATGGTGATGCCAGCGTCTGTAACTGAAGTGTGATACCATTCTGTATCAGATGTAGGAGATGACTGCCGAGGTCGCTAGCCTTGCTCAACACCTCCGTCGTCTGTAGGGGGTTGTCCCTGGAATACAAGGTCCACCAGTCGAACGGCTGGGTCATCTACACGATGAATCTGAGCATGATTCACAGGTTCAAAATCGCACAGACGGCAGAGCTTTCCTCTCCCAAGGGGGGAATAGCATGCGTAGCACGTTGGCAGAGGACGATAGCAAGAGACAAGAGTCACAATAGCGTCAGCTCTTCCAGCGTTCCAAACTGATCCTGGCTCCTTCTCATCAGGATGCACCGGAATGCATCTAGTACAGAAACCTCTGTTTTCCACACAAGGTAGAAGGCGAAGACACAGATTGCATTCTTTCCACTCAGCGCTTGCATAGTGACAACGGCCACAGTAGAAGGGATGGTTACTTCGAAATCGCTCCTTACAAGCGATGCACAAGCGGTTGGGTAAGTTGGCATCGGGAAAAAAACCAGGCTGACGATCATTCTCGTAGTTATCATCATCATCATCACCGTTGTCGTCCTCATCGTTATCCTCATCAGAGCCGGCATCATCAGAGCCCATATTCTCATTAACGGAATCGTTAGAGATGAAAGCCTCAGCCTCATTCTCGACGGGCTGGGCATCGTCCATGTCAACATCTTCGTTATTCATGGTGAACAACACTCATTCCACATGGAGAGAAATGTCTTCCTTTTCGCGATGCGTGTTAGCGTCTTTTGTTTCATTGTGCTGGGCTATGTAGTGCATTTACCAGAAAGAGTGTGAAGAGATGTTTATGCGGACGTGTGCGTGTGTGATTAAAGGGGTTTGTGTGTATCTTCAGGGCAGGGAAAGATAGGGCCTGAAAGGGTAAGAAGGCTGAGTATAGATGATGTTGGCTTCTTGTAAAATGGATATAAGGCATCAGGCGCGCTAAAGAAGATATCCTTGATGGCTTCTTCCTCGTGGGATGAAATGATGGAGGATGAAAGTAGAGAAGAAAGAGAAGAAGGCGGGGGGTTATTTTGGAAAACAAAACAAGACGAGTGTCCGTGCCAGCAGTGGAAGATTCACTTTTGATAAGTGGAGCATTGAGACTACCAAAAGATTGTCTGCCCCCCCTGAATGGCAGGATAATGGCTATGCAGGTCTCTATAGTGACTGGAGATGCCTAAGCAGGGTGGTCAACCTACCTACCTAATGCCTAGCAATAACTCGAATCCTGAGCCTTGAAAGCTGCCGAACAGAGGAACATGATGTAGTGAACATCTCTCAGCCACTTCTATATGCCGTACAGTCTCATTGGGTAATGTTAAACAACTAAGGTAGGTTCCTTTTCATCCAACTAAAGATCCAACCCTGATAATCCTTGTCCTTTCTTCTTAAACCTTGACGTTGTCAACCCGCCGAATCACAACTTCCACATCCCGTTTTTCATGAAACATCGTGCTTCTAACCAACTTCTTCAACCTCCTCTTCTTTCTGAGTGCCTCTCGTTCGTACCCGAGAAACGGCAGCTTAGTCGCGGCCAAGCGAGGCGGTGTGTCTGCAATGACATAGGCAAGACCTGACAGGTAATAGTATGCAGGCGTATAAGGCCCAGGTGGCTCCCATTTTAGTGCAGCCCGAAGTATCAGAGGATTCTCATCTTCTTCAGCTTGAGAGGGCGCCCTAGCTTCATGGTCATACTCCAGCTTCCAATCATCAGTCGCAAAGCTCCATTTGGCTAAATCATCAGCAGTCTTGTCGGTGGTGAGAGTCTTGAGGATTGCATTGAGGAACTCTCGCAACTGATCATCCTTTCGATCTGTCCATCGTTCGTTCGCTGTCGCTTCTATTTGCTCAGGTTCTTTCTTTCCCGACACGTTACCCTCGATGGGAAAGCCGACCACCGCCGACAGGGATTTCTCTTGTGACGACTCAAAAGACATTTCATCAACGTTAGCCGGGTCTTTTGAGCATATCAAACCCTCATCGCTGTCAAAAGCGTGTCTAGGAGGCTGAAAATGGGTAGGCTCCTGGGGATATCCATTTTTCGATTTCTCGGCCTCCTCTTCACCATCAACAGTACTCGACTTCTCCTCTGCCCCAAAAGACAGCCTTGAATGCTCATTACGTTCAGCTGCCTTGATAGGCACCATGGCCTTTGAAATTTCATCCGATGGGAGGTGAACCTTGAAAAAGGAGTGGTACTGAGAAGTCCATACACGAGACCCAGGCATAGGATACCGTTCCACACACCATTCACAGAGATCCATAGTGCAACAGTTACGACACACATATTGAATACCTACTATAGCATCGAGACAACGATCGCAGTAGTTCTAATGCTCCAGAATCAGGGGGCTTGTCTCGACAACTCTAACACCTCGCTGCAGCGCAACTTGGGCGAAACTGTACGATTCAAGCTGCAACAAGAACTTTCCAAGACTTTCCCAGAGCATTCCACGAGCATTGAAGTTGCCAAGCAATTCCTGGGCATCCCGGCGAACCGTTTTGATACAAGACTCGAGAGATGGAACCATTTTTGTCTCAAAACGCGTTTGGTCGTAAGCATTCAGTCCAAGCATGTCTCGATTTTCGGTGAGAATTCTCTCGGTAGCCAGGTCTTTGGCGGCGGCTAACACTATAGCAGGCATTTGATAACTCCCCGACTGTTGTGCAATTTGAAGTGCAGTCCGGCCATAGAAATCCCGGTGGGTGAGGTCGACGTGCTCATGCTCAAGCAGCATCCGTAAAGTCTCTATCCGTCGGTAGTAGATTGCTCCAAACACTGGTGCATTTCCATCCTTGGATTTCCTGTTGATGTCCGCACCACGGTCCAGCAGAACCGAAACAACCTTATCATGTCCCCGAATGACTGCCCATAATAAAGGCGTTTCGCCACCATCTAAGAAAGGGTCGATATCAAGGCTGGGATTCTTCTCTAACACAAGTTTCAGAATCTTCTCAGAGCCACCGCAGACAACGACAGGTATGATGGTTTCTCCGTTTTTGATGACCACTTCAGTTGACGCTCCCTTTTCAAGCAGATATTCAACCATATCCTCCCTTCCTTCCAAGCACGCACACCAAAGAGGTGTTCGCTTTTTTAGATCGCACACCTCCAACGAAGCATCGGTAGTCACTTTGAGAATATATTCCAATACTTGGACGTTTCCTCCTGCAGCAGCCGCATGAATGATAGTCTGACCGTTGCCGATTTTGGAATGCAGCTTGTAATTCGGATTGGCACCCTTCTGAAGTAGGAATTCAACAGCATCTAGTTTGCCTCCTGATGCTTCCTGGCGCAATGGAGTCCCAGCCCAGCCCCATTCGAAGTTGACCAGTTCATTGACGTCGTCGACAATTTCCAAAAAGGTCTCCATGACGTCCAGCCAACCCTGTCGGCATGCAATATGGAATGTACTTGTTTCCTTTGTATTCTCAGGATAAGGGCCTGCACCACGCTTCAGGAGTTCGATCATAACCTCTTTATGATCATTAAGAGCTGCGAGTTGCAATGAAGAACTCGAGTTATATCGTCTATTCCTAAGGTTCGGGTCTGCTCCGTGGTCAAGCAAAATACTAACGATGTCGAGCCTGCCAGCCGACGCTGCAATACCAAGAGCTGTAAACTTGCTGCTGCCCTTTACATCAATTCGAGGAAACGACCTCCCAGCCAAGATAACTTGAACCATCTCAATATTACCCAAGTCAACCGCGATGTGAAGAGGCGTTTCAGATTCTGGTTTGTTGGGGTCGGCCCCATGTGAAACAAGACACTTAACAACCTCAAGGGAATTTATATCTGCCGCTGCAGAGAGAGGTGTTTTCCCCTGCTCGCTCTCTGCATTGATATAGGCGCCGGCACGTAGTAACAGCTTGCAAGCCAATATGTTGCCAGACGCGGCAGCAATTTGAAGAGGTGAACTCTTCACAGACGCAGGATATTCTACTGCGGCCCCTGCAGCCAGTAGCGCTCTCAGGATATCATTGTGGCCTTCCTGTGCTGCTAAAGCCACCGGGGTAGCTTTAGGAGAGGAGGCAGGAGGGTCGTTGAGATTCACATGCTTGTGAATGAGCTTTTCGACAACTTTTCCCCATCCTCTGAAGCATGCTTTGTGGATGAGACGCTCGTTATCCCCAAATTCATCTACATCAACATGCGGTATCAAAACCTCTAACACATCTCTACTAGCCAGTTGTTTGGCAAGGAAGGCCGGTGATTTTCCTATACTCGTAGGGGCGTTTAGGTCTGGCGAGAATTCAAGTAAAATCCTGGCCAATTCAGCATTGCTGTTTCCCACTGTAAGTTCCAATGTCGAATACAAGAAATATCAGGGTCAGCTCCATGCTCAAGAAGGGTTCGAACAATATCCCCCGAGCTACCAAGAACGGCGTAGAAAAGAGCCGTTTGGTTCCGCGCATCAGCGGCATTAACATCAGCACCAGCTTCTAGCAGAGCCTTTACGGCTCTGAGTCCCCCTTCTGCTGCAGCTAAGATCAACGGGGTTGCTCCATCGCAGTCTGGGAGATCGATATCATCCGCAAATGGTAGTAGCAATCCCAGTGCCTTCCCAGACTGAGCTGCCGCATAGTGTATGGCTGTAGCACCCTCCCATTCAGAGTTGACCATCTTCCTTAGCTCTACTCGTGCGTTCCGAGTCCAGGGGGATGAAATATAGGAGACGATGCCAACGCCTTTATTGAAAACTTGTCTCAGGGAAAACTCCAGAGGTTCTAAAAGAGCCTCCTGTATGACAACATCGGCGTCCCATTGAGCCAGTAATACCCAGGGTGGTTTTGCTGTGCAGGAGCGTGAACGCTCGAGTCGTCCACGGGACTCTCGTGGGCTAACAGCCCTCCAATATGTATCATTGGCCATATCATCTGACATACTTCTGGTCCTTGTACCACTTATATTCTGCCGAGTGATATATGTACCAGATCTCAAGGAAGATGACATCGTAGAGGACGATCCTTCCCTGGAGTCAGAAAAAGAGTTGCTTCTAGATCGCGAGGACCTTCGGGTGGATTCTCTTCCTCTGAACAATATTAGGGATCGCGATGGTGATGGGCTTGGAGATCTTGATCTAGGCCTTGGAGTCATAAAATACCGCCATTTCTCTACTGATGGGGAGCAGATAAAATTCCACAAGTCCAAGGCTACCTTGCGGTCATGTGCAGTGATGTGTTTCAAATGATATATCATCCAAGAAGAAGCGTACCTCAGTAACGGATATCGATGAGCCAGGCTCTCTTGATTCTCTTCTGTCCAAAGACCGGGGTGCTCTTCCCAGTCTATCTCAAGGAGATATTCAAGACAAATCTCTATCAATGATTTGTGCACCAAGTTGAGATTTTATGTCTTGGTGATAAAGTCATATAGAGTCTGATGCTGAAGTTCAAGGGTATCTTCACTAACCAGCCTGATAAGTCGTTGGCACATCCTAGTCAATTCTCCCTTGAGATCGTAGGTCCTTGTTACCTCGGGATTCAGCAGACGAAGTACTTCCCTCGCCTCTGATATTCGCAGTGTTTACCCGGCAATACAAACGATTTGTATCAGTTGAAACAAATCATGACATTCTTCTTGTAGGTACTCCATATACTGTTGATAGATTGCTTTCATGGTAGAGGGGCAGCTCGTAACAAGAGTGAACACTGAATTCGCTCCTGTATCTTTGATGTACCAGAGTTCTTTGAGAACTGAAGATGCGAAGAGAAAGCTGCCGTTAGACCTCTCAACAATAACAGCAGAAATGGAAGTTCGTCCAATAGTGGCTATCTGGCGGCTCAATGTGATGTGGTCGACTTCTTCGTCCACAACTCGCTGGATATCGTGAACTGTCAGGTCAGGTGTTATCTCGATATGATGATTTGCAAGAGCAAATCCTCTGATGGAATCTGCCATACGCGACGTTATGACTACCTTGAGAGCCGTTGTGGCCCTCTCACGGCGAAAGATCGTATCTAGGCCACGGAGAAACCGGAGTACAAACTCATCCTCGCACTGATCCAGTCCATCAATGATCAGACAGGCAGGTATCGCATCCTCGGCTGTCACAAGCAACTGAAAAATCTCCATCAATTGTATGAAATGTCCACCCTCTTTGGCATCGAAAGTTGATAGCCTCCTGTGCCGATCCAGGTGGAGAGAATCCAAAAGTGAGTGTAGTTTTTTTTCTTGTCGTCTGCGATATCTTTGCATACTTATTGAGTAATGACTGAACAACAAAATCCAGAATAGGGGGGTTTTGCCTAGAGCTTGCCAGGCTGTCACAGTAGAATGGTATGACAAGATTTTCCTCTGTCTTGTCATCACTCGATTTCGTCATGATGCCCTGAATATATTTTGCCAAATTGGACTTGCCGCATCCTGGGCTTCCGGTAATGAATAGTAGGCTACCTTTCTTGTTCTTCTTCCACTCAAAGAAAGTCGGATCATCCATTATCCATGAACATGTCTGCCAGTGAGGGGCCTCTCGGTCAAGGCCTTTGTTCTCGGTGGTCACGGTGCGAAAATAGCGAAGATAATCGTTGAACTCCATAGGATCTTGTATTGTCCAATATTAGTTATCGCTCAGTGTTTAAAATGAAATGCCGTACGTACCAATATTCTCTAACTGCTCCTGGGTTTGAGGCTGGGCTAAAGCCGTTACATTCTTGACAGGCGCATCTGCATTGATCCGACTATTGAGTTCCTTCAGCAGCTTGTCAACGCTCGATCGAGTTATTGGATCTCTTGATTTGACGCCGACTTCGTGTCGACGTCGAGATGGGGCAGTCTGGCGTGGTCGAGGAGGTGCCGGCCTATAGAAATTAATATCGGGCTAGAAGATCCAATGCCTTTTCTTACTCCAGAACCTCTTCATCAGCCCATGTGGGCGCTTTCTTGAGAAACTTTATCTGCGGCGATGTAGCTGATTTCACTAATCTCTGTACTTCACCCCAGAAGATTTCAAACCGTGGATGGGAAGGAGAGGGAAATTTTGGCAGACCAGAGTGTGTACAGTTAAGATCGATATTATCGACGCCTTGAAGCACGGCAGACCATTGCGGGACAATCTATGGAATAGATTAGACCAAGTAAGTAGCCATATTTAGGAGGTTCGCTTACAATTTCTTTTATGCCATCAGGTAGCCTCTGTGGATGGGATTCGTAACAGCAGAGGAGCTTTATCGATCGATGGACGTCTATCGTGAATTCCAAGTTGATGTCTTGAACTGCGGTCGAGAAACTACCTAGCTCTTTGGTAAGATTTGTCGCAACAGCAGTTTGAAACTTCATGAGAGATGCTAGCCTCTGCACAATGACAAGGTCTTCGGCTTTTTCTGATCCCATATGCGGCGTTCCCATGAATACAATAGATCTTGTAACTTGTCTGATAGCTTTCCAGTCGTCGTTCGTTGCACAGAGCAGAATTGCCTAGAGACCGGTGAGTTTTGGCATGCATATCTTTTGAGAATGTAAGCTCACCCTCTTAACCACAAGTCCACCAAGACTGTGTGTGATAAAGATTAAAGGGCGATCCTGTAACGATGTTGACAAAATTTCACCTTGAAGAAGCGAATAGCACAGACTGTGTTGTCGAGTCGTTTGAGAACCAGGTTCCTTAGTAAATCATTGGCATGGTGTATTATGCGAGTGTTGCCGACATCGCTGAATCGATGGGCATTGTAGCCAAATGACAGGACACGAACTGAGTCTTTAAGACGGCCAAGAAACTCTGGCATGGTGAACCATGGTTCAGTCGTACCCTCTTGCTTCCAAGTTGTCTTGAGGTTCCCTCCCAGTCCATGGACAAATACAAGGCTACACCAAGTTAGTTCCCACATGAACAATTAGTCTACATCTAACTTACTCTACAATATTATTCCCATCGGTTGAAAAATCGTCCTTGGCAGTCGGAACGTACATCTCTTTCAGAATGTACTCATAATGCGACTCATCTTGGTCCAGTACCTTCGTTTTTCAATGGTCAGCGTTATCGACCTGTGGAATCACGTAACGGCTTCGACTCTTCACTTACTGCCAAGTCATCAGACAATGGCGCGCTATCTTCTCGACGACGTCCAAATCTCATTTTTGACGGCTACTAGATGAGAAGTCAACAGCGCAGACGCAAGAGATTCAGAAGACGAACAATGTTGAGCTTGACTAGATCCATGGCTTTAATCATCAGGTGCGGTATTTGGGGGCCGTAAACTGAGAGTCAGCCATGGGCAGAGCCCAGCCCAAGTTGGTGTGTGTGGTAAGACCACATCCCTGCGTCGTATTCAGCCGTTGACGGTGGCGGTTTGTTCCAATGTCTGGACATTAATTAGCCTTGTAAAATAAGAAAACGTAGAGATTTCTGTCGGTCCCTTTTTTGTTCCAATATGACACAGCCATGGAACAACTTGACGATTCAAGTGATAATTGAGACTCACTAGCCTTTAGTATAAGCCATAGGAAAATAGTCAAGCACAATTGACCAGACGATATCGAGTGAGATGGGGATATATGCTTGCCGTTCGATAGGCTGAAAGGCCAAGGTCTTGTTATGTAGAGACAGATGTCGCAGCATAACACATAGACCGAAGAATAGAGACACTATCACGTGGGACGAAGCGTCGAAGCAGGGAAGGTGCCAGTATCCTAGTGTTGCGAGGCCCTTATCCACCTGAGTTGATGCATGAAGAACAAGGTAGTAATAACTAAGTACTATAAGACAGTTTTAATTGACGGAGCCCTATTATAAAATAGATCGTAAACTGTCATGCGATGCATAATGCATTAACATAGTCAGATTTACAGAGAGATTAATTAAATTTCTCTTCCTGAGTGATTTGAGATAATTTGCTTTATTGCTGGGAACAGCCAGATTGTTTGAATCACGACTCTGATTTGTGCTGTTCTTTATATACTTCATTTCACCGTGTCTGTATGTTACATTTTTTACGTTTCATACTGCGGGTAAGGCATGTTTAACAATTTTACCTACCCTGGAACAAATCCGACTATAACAAGTGAAGTCGACTGTATTCTGCTGTACTTAATACTGACAAGACTATCTTCTGGTATCTGATTAGCGAAGCAGTAGTCATAATAGAAAACTATCATGGTTTTTTGTTTTCCCTCGACGCCTTGCATAATTCAGCTCAAGTGAAGGGGATGGTTGACAGGAATCATCACCGACAAGCCTCGTCTTCACTATTAATTGACTACTTAGGTAGATACTACCTTACTTGCTAATGTTTTAACATGACCTTGGTCCTTTGGCTTGACAGCCTTAGATATTATCACTAACTGAGTCATTCCAGGTATAATGACACTCAAGTGTTGCTGATAGAGTCAGACGGTATGGGGACTGACAGGGCAAATTTACCCGCGGGGTCATGGGAGAGTGGGCCTATGCAATCCCGTTTCATAGGTACCCTGCCCAGCTCCAAGCTTGGAACGACCCCTCCAAGTGCCAGTCAGGTGACCCAGACAAATGCCCCTCCCCCTCCTTCCTGGGCTATCAACACTGATAAAAAATCCACCAAGGCCCTACCAGATTGTGAACGCATCGTACCACTGCTAATCGCCAAGATGTTGGACATTGAGGATTTCATCGAGGAGCGCGGCGGAAACCCCGAGAAGATTCGAGAGAGCCAGCGTCGTCGACATGCTCCTGTAGAGCTGGTTGACGAGGTTATTGCCCTTTGGCAAGAGGCGCGCAAGAGTGAGTCATGAGGAAACTCGAAGGTGTTTTCACTTTAAAACAATATACTAATCTTTTGGAAGCCCAGTATGGTGTTACCCAGATTGGCACGCAAATAAATGGCGTTCAAAAGGAGATCGGGCTCAAGAAGAGAGCCAAGGAGGATGCGACCGAGTTGCTTCAGCAGAAGGAGGAGTTGACACAGAAGAAGAAGATCCAGGAGGAGCTTGCTGCTGCCAAGAATGCCGAGCTCAAGGTCAAGGCCAAGCTCGTCGGAAACTATGTGCACGACTCTGTGCACGTTAGCGACAACGAGGACAACAACACCATCGAGGAAACCTGGGCGCCCGAGAGCTTTGACAAGACCAAAAAGGCTGCTCTTTCGCACCACGAGGTGCTCTTGCGACTGGGAGGATACGACCCTGTTCGAGGCGTCAAGCTAGTCGGCCACCGAGGTTACTGCTTGACTGGCTATGGCATGTTCCTGTGAGTAGGCTAGGCACGGGTGATAACGGCGATCCTAACGTTGACAGAAACTTGGCCCTTATCAACTACGCTACAAGCTTCCTCTTCCACAAGGGTAAGTGGTTTTATGGTCCAGACGGCTTGTTGTTACTAACGGAAGATGCTGTAGGCTTTAGCCCTAACCAGCCCCCCTTCATGCTCGACCGTGAGCAGATGGCCAAGACCGCACAGCTCTCGCAGTTTGACGAGGAGCTGTACCGCGTCTCTGAAGGCCCAACAGCATCCGACTCGGATCGATACTTGATTGCCACCAGTGAGCAACCCCTCTCTGCCCTCCACGCCGATGAGTGGCTCCAGCCCGCTGAGCTCCCGATCAAATATTGCGGCTACAGCACCTGCTTCCGAAAGGAGGCCGGCAGCCACGGCCGTGACGCTTGGGGTGTGTTCCGAGTGCACCAATTTGAAAAGGTTGAACAATTCGTTCTCTGTGGCCCTGACGACAGCTGGGACCATTTTGACCAGATGATGGCCAACTCGAAGGAATTCTACCAGTCACTTGGTCTTCCCTATCAGGTTGTGGGCATCGTCACAGGCGCACTAAACAACGCTGCTGCCAAGAAGTATGACCTGGAAGCGTGGTTCCCCTTCCAGAGTGAATACAAGGAGCTGGTTTCTTGCTCCAACTGTACAGACTACCAAACCCGAGAGCTTGAGATTCGCCACGGTGCCAAGAAGGGCAAGCAGATTGTGGGTGGTGGAAGGAAGGAGTATGTGCATGCTCTGAATGCCGTAAGTCTTTTAAATACCTCTTGCTGGCTGGGTATCGTGGTACTAACTCGAGTTACTAGACACTTTGTGCTACTGAGCGAACAATGTGCTGCATTCTCGAGAACTACCAAACAGAGGAAGGTTTGGTGGTCCCTGAGGTGCTTCGAAAGTACATTCCTGGCGAGCCTGAGTTCTTGCCCTTCATCAAGGAACTCCCAAAGGAAGCTGATAAGGCCGAGAAGAAGGATGGAGGCAAGAAGGAGAAGACACTCCCCGTACGTGAGAACAAGGCGTAAACGAAGTCATTCTGATCCGGTACGACGCAATGAGATATTATAGAGGAAGGCAAAATCGATACATTTGGCGATGATACAATGTATGACGAACTTATGGACGGAACCACCAAAAGAATAAGAAAAATGATAAACAAGGCATATTGCGACGAACTCGAATTGTACGAGTCTGGTTGCTAACGTGTCTGGACCTCGTGAACTAGCTAGCACAACTCCGTGATAACGGAATACAAGAATCGGCTCGGAGGACGGACTAAGGAGTATCCGTACTTTGACGGCACGGCACGTGTTGTAGCAAGCGGCCAGTCGCGCTAGCTCTCCGGATCGTTAAACCTTTTCCCCGCCCCCTGTCAAACCGACACCGGCCGTCTCCGTGACCAGGACGGAGGTAGGCACCGTTTTTGTCTTTAATCTACCGGCATCATTATTCAAGCACTTACGGTACTGTTTTCGGATCAAGTCCTGCTTAGTCAGAACACTTGGGAAAGCACAGTTGCAACTTGGACTATTGTTGATTTGTTGGTTTTGGTGGCTGCCAGGAGAAATTCGAATTATGGCACCGGTAATTTGTGAAAACCGGTACGGTACGGTGCCGCCGTATCGAAGAAAGCACTGTGCTATGCTCGGAAACGGCCCCACCGTAATTCCCCTGCCGGAGACGCGTCTCCTTTTGCGGTTTTGTAGGAGGCGCCTGTGAAGGCGAGAGCATGTCTGCCGTTCACGGAGCGTGCGTGCCAGATCTCTGTAAGAGAGTGAGTGTATCTGGGACTTGAATTCAGAAGAAGCAAATTTTGCATTGGACGTTGCAGGTTGGCATGCGGGTGTTAAAAATGGCGCCGGGCGAAGGACAAGACCTGGACCATGTCCGGCCACATCCGTTGCTATTCGGACGTGCTACAGGTCTTGATTAAATGGGAGATGAGGTGATTAATACCACCAATTCGAACCTACTATCTGGCATTGAATCTTCAGCTTGGTTTCTGCATATACAACTATGGTTATACCAGTCAGCCCTTCTCAACGGGCCGACCAAGCGAGTGGACTCAGCGCTGAGGTTGGTTGGCATAAGGAGGTGGTTTGAGGGGAAGAGGAGAAAGCAAGCGGAGGGCACCGACAGCCCCGGGCCTGGCTCGGATCATCATTTGCTGGAAAAGTACCAATGAGGATGAGATTTACAGAGTGCGCGAAGATCAGGCTGCAATTACGTGAATACGAAATCCAGTTCAGCATGAATAGAGTGCTGCTGACGAGTAGGTATTGGCGATAAAGAAACCATGGCGTGGAATATTGAGGCTCCGGAGCCTCTAGGACTTTGAGGTCGTCCCGATCCGACCCAGCGGAGGGGCCAAAAAACAAGGCCGTAGACGTCACGGCGGCTATCTCAGCCATCAGCACTGCCTTGAGTAGGTATATCTCGTGTTTGCTTGTAACACAGAGGGTGCATCTTGCAAGGGCTTGATTGTTGTCTGCATTTGTCAACGCAGGAAGAGGAGGAGAATGACCACACAGCGGGCGTCTGCTCGTCCTACCCGGGGCACAGGAGAAAGGCACCGCTATTCTGAGACGCAGCTCGTAATTTTGAGGGTTGCCATCCCTTTGGTCCATGTTACTCGAGAAAGGCCAGAGGGGAAGCCATCAAGCCCAAACAAAGGCTAACTAAAAAGCTACGCGTACAGACTGTGGAATCTTGATCGTGAGTCTGGTTTAGTTTTGGTGATATGTGAAGACTTTAGTTTTGCAAAATCCTCATTCCATCTGTCAAGACTGAAGGGTCATGAGCTGTTTGATGTGATACATTCAAAGGCATTAGAACTGAGCCCCAGCCCCGGAGACAAAAGAGTGCCGAAAGACCCCACCCATCATTTCTGTTTTTGGGCGACTTGAATTTCCGGTCTGTGTGCACTGTGGTGGATGTCCGGGGGACAGACGGCGGTGAATACCAAGAGGGGAGCTCGGGCGGTTCGGGCTGGGGAAGAAAAGACTCGGTATCGCCACCAATATTTACGGGTTCCATCGCGCTTTCAATTAAACCTGACGTATTAGAAACAAAAAAAAACCTCAAAGTTTTATTTATAAGTATCCAACATGTTTTCGTGTTTTTGCAAGAAATAATTGATGAGGGGATGAAAGAAGGGGGAGATCAACACTCGCTCGACCGCATCTCCGACGTTGCCGATGCGCCGGATATACCGATGCCGGGCACCGTCTGGCAGAGTTATTAGATTGCACCGGGGCCTCGCTTTTCTAAACACACACACACACACACACACACACACACACACACATCTCTCTGCCTTGCAGATGATCGTGCCAATGTGGTTACATCAACTGGACTGTCAAGCTAGAAAGCTTACGCGCAGTTCTGGGGATTCCAGGGCAGAATCAGATCGTACCTGGTAGGTAGCAATTCCATGCGTCTGCTCTCCGTCAGACGTGTAACCTCCACTCTCGCAGATGGTACGTACCCTACCTCCGTGGTTACGAATTAGAACGGGACCATGAGCTGAGCGACGATTTTGCGCCCGCTCTTGTTTGCTTGCTTGCCTGCTTGCTTGTTTCTTTCATCTCATCGGGTTCATACTGTACGTTCCGG
Organism: Fusarium abutilonis; assembly: GCA_021655885.1. Lineage (NCBI taxonomy): Eukaryota > Fungi > Ascomycota > Sordariomycetes > Hypocreales > Nectriaceae > Fusarium > Fusarium abutilonis. The sequence goes on from JAJJWN010000087.1 coordinate 175,608, forward strand.
TTGTGCATTGACCCCGCTACCGTTTTAAACGTTGAGGCAAGGAGATGAGACGAGGTATTTCAAATGAGATATTCACAAGGACCAGATAATGTTGACTGAAGGAAGAAGGCTTTCCTTATTGCTCATCTAAGTAGGTAGTACATGATGGGAGACATCCCCTTTATATCAAGTAAAATCAACATTAGTACTTCAAGCTTCTGGTACTGCAACAGCCAAGCACGGCGCCCCGACCACGGCATTTGCGGCCCCCCTAAAATCCCGCCTCCGAGAACCCCGTAGCGCCAGGTTTTGTTTCTTTTGCGACCAGCTCCAGGCCCTGTCGGTTTACAGCTCTCCGTCCCCCGTTTCCTGCATTCACTGGTCTCCGGCTGCCTTGCCTCGCCTTGCCATTTGATGTTACTGCCTTTGTCTTCAGGTATCTCTCGCTCTCTCGCGCTTTTGCCTCACCTACCTACTCCCACCACCCCTCTCATCTTTCCCATACACACAATCTTTTGTTGTTCTGTATCTCTACTCTGGATAGTAGGTAGACCGAGACTGCTTTATCGTGTTGTCTGGACATTGTCTGCGTTTTGTCTGGGCACCAGCCACTGTCTGCTCTAATTGATCGCCCCGGGGCTTAGTCCTCTCCTCGTCCGATCCCACGGCGCCGCCATTTCGGCTGTTTTCGCCTACCATCCCTCATCTAAGCTGCGCGTAAGTTGTTTTTCGTGTTCTTAATCTCATCAATCACCCTTTCATAAGGTTATCATCTGTTTTAATCTCATCTCGTCGCAATTATTTTTTGTGAAAGAGGCGGTGGTGGCTCCTTCTTCAGCCCCCCGATACTCCCCCAAATTCGCGCGTGTGCCTTCCGTTCGGCCTCCCTCGCCTCCTCCTTCCTCCACGGGACCCTCCGGCCCTCTTCCGCTATTTTGAGCCATCCGCACGGAGCCTACCCCCGAGAATTTCTTCTTTCTTTCAACCACTTTTACTTTGTCGTTGTTTAATCTTGACCGAATTGACCTTGAACGTCTCATCATCGCGACAACTTCAGCGTTATTTACTGTCGCATCGCGTTTTTATTACCTCCAGCCACGCCTACTTACCAGCACTCATAGTCCGGCTTACCCTACTATTCCCCCATCACAGGAGTCTCAGATCGCATTGCCGACAATGTCGTCTGGCGTCGTGCGCTCTACTGCCCTTCGGGCTGGCGGCGCCTGTGTTCGCTGCCGCAAGGGCAAGACTAAGTGTGTATATGAAAATGGTCGCGCGCCTTGCAAGAACTGCGCAAAGGGGATGCACGACTGCTACCTGCCTTCGGAGAGCATGGCTCACCATCATGGCCAAAGCCCTGCGCGACACGCAAACCATCACCGTCCCCCTCGCGACAGTCTTCCTGCCGCCGGACCCGGCGCTGCTACTGAGACGAGACAGCCCGTTGTGGGTTCCAGCGCCGCTCGTCATGTGCAGACGGGATCCGACAAGTACGTTGTTATTTTTCTCTGTTCATTTGCCTCTATCTCCGTCCTGTTTACGTCTATGCACTTCTGCGCCTATTCTGGACTATTTCATCATCAGGCTCTTGCGCCTTCAGCCTGCTCCGTCTTGTTGTTCGAGTGGCCAGCCGCCCACACTGCACGCCTCCATCAACAGCCCCTTAGCCGGACCCTACCCCTGCCCCTGCCCTATTCCCTATTCCCCATTTCTCATTACCACCTTGCGCCTGGGCTTGGCCTTTAACTCTCCGTCCCTTCGCTCCACTTTATCGCCGTCGGCTTACGGGGCGCCCCCGAAAGTTCTCTTCGGTCAGCTTGCACCAGTTGTTGGAAGCGCAGGCGTCAAGTATGAGACGGGCCGTGCCACCCCCTACATTCTGAATCATTTCACTTTCGTTTTGTCGCTTACTGTCTGCTCGTGACAACTACCGAATTAGTGCAAGAGAGTTTACTAATTCTGATTTTTTGCAGGCTCACTCCTGAGCTTATCGCCGAGTGCGAGCGCGTTGTCTCAAAGACATTTCCGGCTTGCGTCGCGTTTCACAAGCCCTCATTTCTTCAACAGCTCAAGAGCGCGTCCTTAGACGCTGCCTTGGTTTATGGTCTGTTGACTTGTGCAGCCCGGTACGTCACCAACCCCAAATCCTGCTTCCCCATTCTCTGCTCTTTGCTGCCCCCAAATTGCTTTGCCTGGGCGCGTCTTGTCGCGTTGCCCGTGGCCTGCTCATTTCCCACGTTATCCCTCACTCGCCCGGCGGACCGGCATGTGGGCCCACACCGATCGGTGCCACCGTCACCGAGTGTTTGATCTGGCACCAGTTTGGAGACACTGGAGCCCGGTTTTGAGCCGAGACTTCCCGAGCCGCGCTTCCGAATACCTCAACTTACCAAAACTTTCTGTTCACTACCGTGATGTCTCTTCAAACAGACAGCGTCTTGAGTGTTATTTAATACTCGCTTAATGTTTTGCCGCTAACATGCCACTGCTTATAGGAGCTCGCCCAGTCTAATCCGCCGATATGGTGGACCTACACAGGCCGCTGAGACCTTTGCTGCTAAAGCAATGACTCTCATCAACCAGAACTTGGACCATCCTAACCTTGTCGACATCCAAGCTTTATGCTTAATCATTATTCACGAATGGGGCTCGCGAAATGCCGTTCGCGCCTACATCTACTTGGGTCAAGCTGCTCGTATGGTACAGATGTATCGTATCTTAAACAGCCACCACCCATCACCAGATGCTGATCTGTTTCTGCGCGACGAATCCCTTCGACGTACGGTTTGGCTCATCTACATTCTAGACTGCCTCTTAACCAGCACTCCGGGGCGATATGCCGCTCTCTCTCCTCATGATACAGCAGACGTGTCTTTGCCATGCTCAGATATCAACTTTGCTTTTGGCAATGCTGTATATGTAAAGACTCTGCGCCAGCAGCTCGATCCCACTGCCGTCCCCCCTGGCCAGCCCCCATCTGAAATCGGAGAGTTTGGTTATATCGTTTTAGCCTCGACTATCTGGCGCGATGTTGTCGCCATGCTCACCACCACAACGCTTTCGAGCTTCCGCGAGCAGGATTGCGTTGAGCTGATCGCAAAGATAGAAGGCCTCCGTGCTTCTTTGCCAATGCAATTCGTCGATAAGCCGGGGCAGATCAACTTGCACATGACAATGGGCTCTGGATACACATTTGCCATGCTTCATTGTCTCCTCCACTGCGCGACAGTCTTCGTCCACCGAAGACGTCTGTTGCAGGAAGTGACCGCTGTCAACTTTAACCTCGAGACTTTCCGTCTCAATGCGCGATGCCACGATATTGTTGATCGCCTCTTCACCTCTTGCCACGGCACCATCTCGCTGTTGACCGCTGTCGAGGCTGGCTCTGAGAAGGATCACGTTCCTTGCTTCCCTATCTTCATGCTCTTCTCTGCATTCACCGCCAGTGCTACAGTGGCTTATCTGTCTCTGAAGGGCTTGACACCGCCCAATGCTGTCGAAACAGCTGCCCACATTGTGAAAGATGGTCTGCGCTTCATGAGCGACGGCACAGAGAACTGGCCTCTCATGGGTAGCTGGCTGCGACACCTCACCGTTATGCAGCGGGTGCTCAACAATGATGCTGCGACCCCCAACGGTGGGTCCCTACGCCATGGTTCGACATCTCACACGGCAACTGGCATTAAGGACGAGATCTCGTCTAATGCTGATACGAACCCTGATGCGATGGACTATGATCAACAGACCAATAATGGAGGTAGCGTCTCAGGCCAGGGCAACCCTAATCGATCAGTTTCCGAGTCAGTACGCGACGATAGCGAGCCCCCTGTCGTCCTCCCAAGACGCCCTGGCATTGCAACCATCAATGGTGGCTCCGGAGGAGCTTCTACTCCATTGACAGTATCTCCACCTCCATCTAGCACACCTCACCTCACCGTACCTGATATCAAGCAGCCTAGCCCGGAAATGGTGAATGGCATTGTCGCCTCTCAGGATGGACAGACAACAAGTCAGGACATGACAGCACCCGAGCTATGCCAGGCATTCGAGCGACAACTTCTCGACCTGGATGACCTTGCTGCTTTTATGGGTGGGGGCGTCTAGAGTATAGTCCATGTCGCAGGTATCTGCAGTACTGCAGCATGAAACTACGGGGAATTTACAAATGGACTAATGAGGATTGCAAGCGATGGGTTTTGAATTCTTGTTGTTTTTCTTTTTAACTGACCTAACATTTTGTCTCATTCACATGAGCGATGTGTGTATCATAAATGACAAAGCGTGGGTTCCTGTTATTGTGGTCAAGGGGCATAGTTTAACGCTGAAGTGGGAGAGGGTAATGGATTGACTAGAGGTCAGTGGTGGTAAAGGATTATATTGCGAAGGGATACCCAATATACCCTGAACTTGGGGGCGTTGGGGGAATTTTGCTCTGGTACCAGGAGGTAACCTGCACTCTTGATTCAATGAAGAAGACGTCCTTTTCTCGTCTGAAAGACCGCATTGAGTACTATGTCATGTTTCGAGGTGATTTTTGTATGCCCCAGCAAAGCTGGGTGAATTTGCTTTGCTCGGATCGCAAGTGTATAGACAAAACGTTTAGCTTCTGCAATTGTCAACAATCAATCGGAATAAGCCATTTGAAATCCATCTTGAAGTGTTTATTCCTGCCCTACAGCCTGCGGAACATGGAACAAAGATGGGTAGAAGAAAACTTGTGATCGATTCCATTCAGTCAACCCAAACCATCAACTCATTCAGCAACAGCCTGTGAGAAAACATAAAGGTATCGCCGAGGATAAATTATGACTGCGAGAGCCTTAGAAATGACAGATGGTAAGGGAAGTTGTAAGCGAAACAAACCTATAGCCTTTTACCAGCCCGGAGACTCGGGGATTTGGGGGACATATAGTGATTTCGTTACCATTCTGTGAAACCTTTATATATAACACGGAGCTTCTAGAAACGTTCGGGAAGACTCGGGGAGAACAATTGTTTTGGTTACGTTCAAGCTTGACTTGGAGATTGTTAGGCTTGCGATAATAAGTCTATGAACTTAAGGTATCTTAGACGTCTAGGCCTTTCGAAAGCCAGACCCTCACTATTCCATCCATATCCTGGCCAACGAAGAACGTTCAACAGATTTCTGATTGGCCTTCTCACTCTGCGAGAGAGAACTGGAAAAGTTGTTTAGTGGGATCGGCGCATCTTAGCCTGAGGGGTATTTTCTGGGGGAATACACTCATGAACGCTAAGATTATGGGGGAGTATGCTTGAGGGTTGAGTTAATATTGATTTTCAAAAGATCAGTTTTAATGGTTGTTTACGCTGAGTTCTACAGGTGTAATATCGAAAAGTGGTCATAATTAGAAGTACTTCTAGTATGCTCTGTTAACCTCGAGACTCCCCTTGATTGTTTTAAGCTTTATATTGTCCCTTGATCAATATAACACCGACAGCTGTGATGTCACAACCAATATAAACCAATATAACCCCCAAGTCTCTGTTTCAAGTAATGGGGGCCCCTGTTTTTGGTACAGTGGCCGAACGGCATTAATAACATATTGTTGATCGGCAGAGGGCTCCACATGAGATGCCGGGTTACCGCTTGCCGCTTGCCGAAAAAAGGATGGCACCGGGCTTCGACTCCACTTTATTGGCGGTCCGTGTGCCGGGGACGAAGCGGGGACTTGATGATTGTTGGAGAAATTGAATCGCGACGAGGTTTAGATATTAGATGAATTACCTATGGTATCTAGCTTTGAAACGGCCAGAATGATATACTCATGACGTTTGCAACGATCATATTCTAGGTTATCAACCTTATCGATACCCTTCTGAATCAGGACTACTCACAAATACCTTGAAGCCGCAACACGAAGGCAAACACTGTCTGATATGTGATGTAACGTGAAGCCCAACAAGTCTGAAAGGAAACAGTCCCTGACCTTGCAATATCAAGCACACAAGCTCGTGATCTGCAACACTACGATGCCGAGTTCAATGACTACAGTACGCCCCCAGAGCCTGGATACCATCAAGGGGCTCACGCGGATTGGACAACTCATTGCCGGTGGCTTGGGGGAATAGCTTCAGATATACGACATTTCATGCATGTGGTTAGCTCGACTAGTAGCTATGTTGTAGTTCGGTGAAGGCTATGATTCTTCTTTACAGTGTAAATCGAAATGGTAGAGGAGAGGAAGACTATATTAATCTCATAAGCGCCCACTCTGCCACACGAAACCAAACGCCCACAATGATTCAAGACGAGTACGATACCAGGGCGCCACACGATGGCATGTCGCCCAGGCGATACATTGCTACTCGATTCTCATCTCTCAAACCTCCAATGCACAATGTGCCGAACCCAATAAAGCTTTTAAGAATGCTGAACTCTCAGCAATGGGCCTTCTTCTGCGTTGCTTTTGCTGCCTGGGTAGGGCGAAATCCTTTCAAGTATCATGCACAATTATTTGACTGAATGAATATAGACATGGGACGCATTCGACTTCTTTTCCGTCTCTCTGACGTTGACGAGCTTGAGTAGAACGTTTGATAGGTCCAAGACTGATATCACATGGGGTATCACACTGGTCCTTATGTTCCGAGCTGTGGGAGCCATTATATTTGGTATCGCGAGTGATCGATATGGGCGAAAGTGGCCCTTTGTTGTCAATAATCTCCTCTTTGTTGTCCTTCAGCTTGTAAGTTGGAGACCGTTGTTCGCTTGGAATGGCACAACGCATATCAAGAGATCTACGAGATATGCCTCAACTCTACTGACAAAGTGATAGGGAACTAGCTTTTGTCAGACATACCAACAGTTTTTGGCCTGTAGAGCACTCTTCGGTATTGCCATGGGTGGCCTCTATGGTAACGCAGCCGCAACAGCCCTTGAGGACTGTCCGGAAGAAGCCCGAGGTCTCATCAGTGGTATCCTCCAACAAGGTGTAAGTGACAGCATTTTACCGTCATGTTTTATGTAGCTGATTCTTTGTTTAGTATGCTTTAGGATACCTCCTCTGCGCCGCCTTTGCCCGCGGCCTCGTCGATACGACTTCTCATGACTGGCGCCCTCTCTTCTGGTTCGGCGCTTGTCCACCTGTTCTTTTCATCATAGCTCGTCTGATGCTTCCCGAAACCCAAACCTACCAGGAACGACAACGCCTGAGAACGGCGGCCGGCGCAGAGGGTAAGGGAACGGTGTTTTTCAAGGAAGGCAAGGTCGCACTTAAGCATCATTGGCTGCTGCTTGTGTATCTCGTGCTTCTAATGGCTGGATTCAACTTCATGGGACATGGTAGCCAGGATTTGTACCCTACCATGTTGGAGAATCAGCTCAATTTCTCCAAGGACAAAGTCACCGTCACACAGGTTGTTGCAAACCTGGGCGCTATAACTGGCGGTACTGTTGTAGGCTTCAGCAGTCAGGCAATTGGTCGTCGACTCAGCATCATCGTATGTTGTGTCATTGGTGGTGCTCTTCTCTACCCCTACACTTTTGTTCACGACTCTTCAATTATTGCGGCCGCGTTTTGGCTACAGTTCGCAGTTCAAGGATCGTGGGGTGTTATTCCTATTCATCTGATGGAATTGTCTCCTGGCGCGCTTCGTACTTTCGTTGTGGGTACAACCTATCAGCTTGGTAACCTCGTGTCGTCAGCCTCATCGACAATCGAGGCCCGCCTTGGCGAGGGGTTTCCTCTCCCAGAGACTGAAGAAGGTACGAGTCGATACGACTATGGCAAGGTCATCTGCATCTTCATGGTCTGCGTGTACGTATACCTGATTTTCTTGACCTTCATCGGTCCTGAGAACTTGAGAGGCAAGTTCGGTGTCCCACACGCCTCGGATGCTAGAGAAGCTACGGGCTCGCAAATCATGGAACATACGGCTGCGAGTAGAATGCCAAAAGATGAGGAGAACAGTTTCAGGACAAATAATGAGAAGCCTGAGGTTGTTCACTGTCACTAGGGCTAGGATGTCTCTAGGGGGAGGGGAGCAGTGACGTTATGTTATGTTAGACTTTCATTGATAGACTCTTTGTTGATGTTACATAGGTATGGTAGTCTGCTACGTATGAGACTGATGTCAAAGACTTACACGGCCTAATTTAAAAGCCTGTTTGTCTGATCCGGAATCCACAAAAGTTGTGATGCTCTTTTCAGTAGTTACTGATGAATGATGACTACCTTACCTACCTTATAGAATCTTGTTTTGAGCAGATGGTGGCAAGTACGCCACTAAATAGGTAGGTAGCTGTTAACTCCTATACTGTCTTTTCATAGATTTGGTTATTGTAGTCATCGTTCTTTTCTTCTTTTTTTTTTTCTCGTTATCTATCTATCTAGTAAGCAGTCAGCCGTGGTGGGGAAGGAACACATCTGCTTCGTCTTGATGTGAAATGGGACCTGCCACTTCAACAACGATACTATGTGTTCAACCATGGATGAATGGATTACTTACAATCTATCTTTTTTGTTTTAAATTTATATTTAATAGTTCGCTTCATTATAAATGTAATATTATTCGTAGATTCATCCCTCATTCGACATTGAGACATGCCCCTAATCACAGACTCGACACGAGAAATTTTAATTCCACAACAACCCAACGTATCTCTTCCCACGGAAATTTCTCAATGGCGTCTCTTTAGAAGTCCAATCGCTCTATACCCTCGCTCCTGGCTGCTCATGTGGTGGAGCTGGGTAGTTACAACTAAGAACTGCATTACCACTTGTAATCACCACCTTCCAACAAAGATTGGACGTGGTGATGTTGCAAAAACAGAGGGAAGGAGCGTAGAAGGAATACGATATTATTAAAAGACCGTCTTCTGGTCTCGTTTGTTGTGTTTTCCTCTTCTCTTCTCCATAGTCACGTCACATTGCACACATCACGATAGCTTCCAAGCATTTCACTGCTCACACTCTTCACTCAAATACCCATCACCATCATGGTTCAGCACGACTGGGAAGGCTGGTCGAGCACCGGTTCGATCGCCAAGCTCGTCGGCGCCATCTTTTCCGGCTTGACGCTGTTTGTGACTTTGGCTTTTTTCTGTTGCCCCGGCTGGTTTCCAGCACGCCTCCCTCCCTCCCTCGACAACGCCGAGCGACGTGGGGCCCGTACTCGTCAGAAACAACGGGAAGACAGCACCGGGTTCCTCGACGAGATACGACAAGAAGCCAGGTTGTTAACGACGGCCCTTATCCCGACGGGGGGAATTGAGCCCGAGACGATCTGGGGTCGGATGCGAGATGGATCAATGACTAAACAGGAGATCCTGACTGCTCTCGGGGCATCTCTTATTGTACTCCAAGAGATCCTTGATTCTCACATTGAATCCCGGAGCACACTCCGGGGGGTTCAGGCCTCGAGCCGTGAGACGACCGATCTGCTTCTGCAGATTCTCCAAGAAGTTTCAAGGATGACAGCTTACGCACAGAGACGGAGGACCGAACCCCGGCCTGTAGGTTCTCGAAGGCGGCTCCATAGACTCGGAGTTCGTGTGGGTTCGAGGGCAAACGCCAGATCTACCCGTCGAGATATGAGGTAGCCGCTGGCTAGGGGACTCCATGTCCCTCCACCGACTCGGAGGTGGCGGCCTTTGGCCGCTCCAACGATCAGTTCGCACCTCAGCGTGGTGTTGGAGTCTAGTAGCCTCTTCTCGAGGTGAAGCTAAGACGAACTGGCTCTTTAGCTCAAGTTACCCCTTTCCCAAACTGTTGATGCTACCATGCTGATGATCCAACAGGTACCTAGTCCCAAGCGAAGTGCCCGGGTCCCCCTTGTATAACGGAAAAGGTCGAGGAGGCAGGTCTAGCTGAATGGATGAGACAATTGAGTAGTACACGGAAATCTTGGAAGGGTGCTTGTTTAATGTTGATGAATGGCTTCGACGACATACTAGAATTTAAGTCTCTAAGATAGGCAATTAACCATTAAACCGCAATCCATCCAACACGAACTTATAAATCAGACCCTCTTGTCTAAGAATCATCAAGTCCCCACTCCATCCCCAGCACATAGACTGCCAATAAAGTAGAGTTAAGGCATATCTTATAGATCTCTTAATATGTGGAATTCTATTGCTATATACTATAGGTAACCAAGTATCTAAACCTCGCCACCATTTAATTTCTCCCCTTAATAAATCCCGGCTTCCAATATTGTTAAACCGGAGCGGTCATGTATACACGAGGAGTGGTACTGGGTTCCGCAAGGCGTTTTAACCAAATGAACCTCGGCATAAGCTTAGCCAAATAGATGCTCCTGCTTGGCACCCTCAGCAGACTGGAGGTAGCTCACACGATCACGGCAGTAAAACTCGACTCCAATCTTTTTATCCAGGTTAGCCTTGCCTTCATCAAGACCACCAGCCTTGATGCAGATCTTGCCAGGCATGATGTCGAGGCGCGTGTACAGGCTTGAGCCGCAGTCACCGCAGAAGTAGTGATGATTGATCTTGCCTGAGGCGCCAGTGACGTCATATTCCTTGGGCGATCCTAAAACGGTCAATATTTATCGTCATCATCAAGTATGCGTGAGATTTGTACCCTTGGTGACGGAAAAGCCATCCTCGGGGACGACAGCGTTGGAGGTGAATGCGCTGCCGGTCCACTTCTGGCAATCGATGCAATGACAAAGGGCGGTTACATCTGATTCGTCTAAAAGATGATTAGAAGAATAATCGTAGAGAAGCTGGTGTTGAAGCTGGATATGTACTAGTGCTCTTGTATGTGATCGCTCCGCACATGCAGCTGCCGGTAAGAGCCATTGTAGTTTATTTAATGAGTATGCGTAAAGCTAGAATGTCTTTGGAAAGGTAGAAGGTCCTCAAGGTGTCTGAATGATGAACTGTGGCGTGAAAATGCTCTCAAGGTTCTCGGGCATTGAATATATATATATATAGTTATATACCTTCGTGCTTCTCGGTCGAGAGGGAGTCACACGTCGCAGTCGGGATATCCTCCAAGTTAGTTACGTCAAGGATTGCTCAAACTGGACAAGTCAGAGAGCGGGAACTACTGTACGTTACATAGTTAGTTTGGAATCTTTCTACGTCCTAGTGGAGAGATGTCTTTGATGATCTACGACCCTATTGAGAATATTCCTTCTGCTGAGGAATCTTTTCAAGGCGAGACTTGAGCCCATAAGCAGCTGAACGTTGTATCTCCAGACGCTTCACATATACTCCACGCCTGATTAAGAAACTGTCGGATCTTGGTGTTTGGAATCAGAACGTATGAACAAAATTATGACCTTATTCGGATCCGTTCAAGCGGGGAAGCTTGTCGCAAGCCATTCCCGTTCCCAGGCTTTTCATGCATGATCTACACCAGGAAGCGGAGAAATTAAGTAATAATCCCGGTCTCTTTAAGGTGCAAAGTAGTCAGTTTTAGCGTAAACGCCCAATACCACTCAGAAGAAGGTAATCAGTAATTTGGAGTATATCTCTCTATCGAATTAAGCACAAAGGAGTCATACTGTCAGATGTATCTCTCAATTATAACAGCTATAACTTCAGTTAAGCTATAAGTCTATGTAGCTATATGTCTGCCGTATTAAGTACCTCTCATTTGGTTTAATCCCTATACTTATTGAATCCGCCAAAACAGACTATTTTACACGTTAAAGAGATCATAATATACAGAGGTAGCCTTCAAAAGTCCTTGCTCAAGAGAACTCTTACTAAGCACTCCACTTTTATTAAGGTATAAGGAGTACTTTATCTCGGCTGACTATCGCTAAATAACCTTTAATTACGGGAGGCTTCTACCAGTAGCTGCACTTCAATAGCCCCTAAAGCCTCTATAATACTAGGGGATATATAGGTTAGGCTCTCTAAAGTAAATTGAGCTATGTACTGCTAGGTATCTAGCAAGAATTATAAGTCCTAGCGTACGTCCTTATGAGCAGTAACTTTTAAAGGCTTCCTCCGTAGTTATTCTACTTTATTAAGGAGCAGATGAGATAATATACGTCATCCTCTTTTTTCCTTCTTTCTTCCCCCCCTCCTTCTTCTCTGTGTTCCTGGTATAGCCATGGCCAACGCAATGGCAAAACCAGCAAGCTCACATGTTCTATTAGCCTAAACGACGATCGTATCAAGATACATTTCGATTCCCAACATCATTATTCATATGAACTTTATGGTATGAGGCCTTAGACAAAGGCTGAGCTATCTGTTATATATTGTGGCAAGTTTCAAGATAACAAGCTTCCTAAACACTAACCAGTCCATTGGCCTCAGGCATCTCGTTCGACCTCGAGTATTAACCTTTGACCCCAAAGTTATGGGAATTGAAGACCAACTCTTTGTATCCATTCACTGCTGAGTCTTCTTCGACAGCGTGTTCACAAGCAAAATGCAACTCCGTATGCCTGCCCAACGCTTATTCGAGTTCATCCAACGACAAGTCTGCACAAAATATGAAGACCCCAGAGGGGATTTGATCGCTCTCCCACCCGAGATTATCTTGATAGTCGCCCAATACCTCCCTGAAGCTTCTAAAGTGTCTCTCAGCCTGACCTGTCGGACATATCACAGCTTACTTGCGCGTGCAGCTCACCATATCAAACTTCAAGGAACAGAATTGGAAAGGCTTTTGCGCCTGCTCGAGAAAGATTCCACCAACTTGTACTTCTGTTATAGCTGCTCGAGACTTCATCACTGGAACTCATGGTGGAGTAACCAAGGACGATACGACTACTGGCTTAGACTCGGTAAATGTGTGGACGACTATACCGGCTGGCAGCGGCGAGACTATGAGTTGCATATCAGATATACTCACGCCCGACTTATCATGAACCGACACTTCTATGGCCCTGCTCATGGATTGCCTCTTACCACTCTCGATTATAATGATCGAGTCCGCCGCTACGACAACGGTGTCAAGCATCAATGGTCAAGCCAAGCCCGTATAATTCAAGATGAATTGTTTATACGCAAGACTTTGAGAATTTGGCACCGAAAAGACCGACAGATGCGAGAGATGCTAAGCTTGCTCGATCTGCGTATCTGTCCTCATATCAATGGTTCCGAGTCCGACGTATGCTGGTCTTATACCATCCCGGAGCTGGCGAGGCCTTTAGTAGTGTTGGAGCCTTGTGAGAACTCTTTTGGCTCGTGCCCTGCGTGCCTTACAGACTACTCCCTCTCTATCCGCTGGCAAACAGGACGGGAAAAAGGCTGGCTCATCGAGGTAATAGTTTTCCAGCAGATTGGCGATTGTCGATCACCATTTGGTTGGAAATGGATGAGCATCGCCGAGGGCAGCTATTTTAATCAACCTAGATGCCTCAGAGAAGGGCCTGGTCTTGTACGGCAGCGCTGGAAGCGTGCAGATGGTCTAGAATGCCCTGAAGACGGAGAATACATAGGCGAAGCGCGCCAAATGGTTCCAGGCTTAAGACGATGCCTTCAGGCTCCAGGTGGCTCAATACAATGTCCTGGGGGTCCTGGCTGGTCGGGAGGTGAAGAGTGTAGGCACTGGCGTGCACGTGTGGTTTAGAATGCAAAAAAACACAAAAAAAAACGACTTTATTACAGCATGCGAGGAGAATAAGAGGGACTGTCTCTCAAAGACATTGTTTGGTGCGTTACCTTGTCACATGAGCTGGTTCTCTGACCCAAGTTAACGTTAGAGCATTCCGTGGTCGTCCCTCTAGAAACTGACTAATCAATCAGCTTCCGCGTGATACAGTTTTATTTACCTACTTTACATAGCACAGACTGACTATTTTCTCCATCTTTGGTCACTCAACTTATCCCGACTTTCGTATGCATCTTCACACCGTCATTAGTCTCTGATTGATTTGACGTCTCATAAAACAGAGAGTGGGGTCGAACCAGCTTCTCCACAAGTTGGTGGTGGCGATCTCCCGAACACCACCATCTTAACACGTCTTTAATTACAAGGGTTTTTGTTCCGTCTTTTTACTTATTTTGGACATATTTCCTCTACAGCAATGGGTCCCGCGCAGTCAACACCAAGGTCCGACTCTGATGATGATGGACGAGACTTTGTTCTACCGCCTTTCAGTCGATCAGTCACAACAAACAAACCAGAAGCTAAGAGATGGGTGGAGGATGGTTTCGTTTGGTGCTACGGCTTTAATCATGCCGAGGGCGAGAGATGCTTTGAAAAGGCTATCTCGATTGATCCAGAGTGTCCGCTGGCATATTGGGGCCTAGCCTTTGCCCTCGGCCCAAACTACAACAAGCCGTGGAAGGCCTTTGATCGACATGACATGCAACAAACCATCACAAAAGGGTTTGATGCCTTCAAAAAGGCAGAGTCGCTATCCTCCAAAGCAAGTCCGGTTGAGCGCGCCCTCGCTAACGCTATACGGCATCGCTACCCCAAGGATGAGACCGATAAAAACAACTACAAAGCCTGGAATCACGCCTACGCTGAGGCAATGAGGCCAGTGTACAAAGAATTCAAGGATGATCTCGACGTTGCAACACTTTACGCTGATGCACTCATGAACCTTACACCTTGGGCGCTATGGGACGTACGAACAGGAAAGCCAGCAACTGGATCGGAAGTCGTCGAGATTCAACAAGTTCTCGAAAGAGGCCTCGCCCAGAACGGTGGATATGAGCATATTGGTCTTTGCCACGCCTACATTCATGTCACTGAGATGTCGACTGAACCCGAAAAGGGCCTGCTTGCGGCGGAACATCTTCGCAGACTGGCTAATGAGGCAGGCCATCTGGCACACATGCCTTCACATCTCGATATTCTCATTGGAGATTATCGAAGAGCTATCTCAGCAAACCTCAAAGCTGTCGCGGCTGATGAAAAGTTTGTGTCTCTACGAGGTGGCGGTGACTTTTACACCATTTACCGCATGCACGACTACCACTCGCTCATCTACGCCGCTATGTTTGCTGGTCAGTACGGGGTTTCGATAAAGGCCGTCGACCAGATGGAAGCTGCCATTCCTGATGATGATTTGCGGATTCAGTCACCACCCATGGCGGACTGGCTCGAGACATTTCGCTCTGTTCGTCCGCATATCTTGATTCGCTTCGGCAAATGGGAGGAAATCATTGAGCTGCCGCTTCCCTCGGATCAGGAGCTTCTGTGTGTGACAACGGCGACGATACACTATGCCAAGGGTGTCGCTTTCGCGGCACTGGGTAATGTTGAAGAATCAGCTAAGCAGCGAGATCTGTTCCTCGCAGCCAAAGCCCGTGTGCCTCCGACTCGAATAGCCTATCCTAACAAGTGCCTTGACGTTTTAGCCGTGGCCGAGGCTATGCTCGACGGTGAACTCGAATATCGACGAGGCAGTTTTGATGTTGCGTTCAAGCACCTTCAGGAATCGATTGATCGGGACGACAGCCTACGCTATGCTGAACCATGGGGTTGGATGCAGCCTGCACGTCACGCATACGCTGCTTTGCTCATGGAACAAGGACGAATCGAAGAAGCAGCCGAGGTGTACCGCACTGATCTCGGTCTGAACAACAAACTATTTCGTGCACGACACCACCCGAATAACGTGTGGGCGCTTCACGGATACCATGAATGTGCGGTGAAGCTGGGGTTGGATGGCGAGGCACGAATCATCAAGCAGCAGCTTAAGACGGCCATGGCTTATGTTGACGTACCCATTGAGTCGTCGTGCTATTGCAGGAGGGATGTCGAGAATACAGTTGGGTGCTGTCGTTTGTGATGGCTTTGTAGGTACTATATAGAGGAGTCTAGATAGATATAGCATGAGAGCTTTTCGTGAAGCTACAAGTTTGCATCTGCGTGGGATGGCGTTTTTAATTAACAAGATTGACCGGCAAGAGAGGAAGGATTTATGGCTGAAAGACTGAATTTTTGGGGACTTGGGCATTGAGCGAAGGGATAGACATTTTCCCTGGGCCATAAATCATAGCCCTCAGCATTAAATCATTGTCTTGATATGAACAAAAGTCGGCACATGTTTGGGTTGTTTTGAGGAAACTGGATGTGATCTTGGTATACCACAGTCAAATGTTCATGAACCGCAAAACTACCCCAGCCCCGCGGACCAGGACACAATAACATACCCACTCTCCTTTCTTATTCTCACAACTTCGGATCTCAGGCCTCATATTCTGCAATGCCGCGCCCTCTTAAAAAAGACGCTTGGTTAATACTCAATATTCCTTGTACGAATGTGACCTAGACTAACAGATACAGCAACACCTGTCGGCGGCGCAAGCTAAAGTGTATGAGTAAATCTGCCAGTTCCTCCTACAATCCGTTCTGATGCTTGATCGCAGGCAACCAGGCACGCCCTACTTGCGGACAATGTGCAAAGACAGGACTTTACTGCGATAGATCCGAGAGACCGACCCAGTTTGGTATGCTCTTTTTCTGTTACAATCCATGGGTGTGATACTGACTCTGAGAATAAGTCCAGCACCAAGAATTACCTGACCCCGATAGTCCACGAAACGCTCTTCAAGACCAAGCCATCGCTCGGCTTTTTCATTCCTACGCCTCGGAAATATCAAAATGGTACGACCTGAGTGATTCGGTATGTTCATTCGGCCTTGTTGTTCCCAATATCGCCCTCGATGAGCCGCTCCTCTTCTGCGCAATCATTGCCCTCTCTGCGTTGCACGCATGCAAGACATCGGCGTCAAGTTTCCGAAAGACGGCAGAGTTCTACCATAACCGCTGTGTGAAGCTACTCATTGCATTGAATGAAGGTGACGAACTTATCGCGCGAGGCGTGGCCCTCGCTGCGACATGTCTGCTGCGGTCCTATGAGATTCTAGATGGCGAGGTGGACCCCAACATGCACCTTCGCGGTGCTTACTCTATGGCCTCGATTCACGACGTGCTCTCTGGTAGCTTGCAGACAGGAATTTTGGGTGCAGGTTTCTGGAACTATCTCCGAGAGGATATTACTTTCGGCCTGTATGAGGAGTGTCCGCTAAAGATGGACTTGGAGAGTACACCACTCGTTAGCCGTCACCACTCCGACCAAGACTATCTCAACTCTATCACGCTGATTCTAGGTAAAATCATTAACATGACTTATGGTAGAGGTATAGAAGGGCCTCGATGGAGTCCTGCAACAGAGCTTGTCATGAATTGGCGAAGGATATGTCCTGAACATATAAAGCCTTTCTCAAGAACGCCAGGCAAAACGGGTACATCTTATGTATTTCCAGCAGTTTGGCTCCTACAGCCCTGCCATGGTGAGTAACACTCACATCTGAAGAGAACTATTTTTGACGAGAAACAGCTGCGATACTCCACTACTATCTTGTCACGTTGACAATCCTTTGCATTCACGCACATGCAGACGATCTCAAGAGTCTTGGTGGTTTCCCGCTGCCAGATTTCGAACTCGGATCCAGATTACAGCTTCTAGAAGCCTTCGCCATCGAGATATGCGGTATTGCTTTTACCGTCAAGATTCCGTCTGTCTTGGTGAACGCGTTCGGGCCAATAGCCTACTGTAAGCGTTTTCCCTCATGTCTTCCTCCACCCTCGAAGCTGACAGGACATTTGTAGGTGCAAGATTCGTTCGAGATGAGTCCGTACGCCAAGAACTTATACGTCAACTTCTCGCTTGCAAAACAAATATTGGATGGCCGGTTGAGCGACTCATTGGCGACTTGAAGAAATCTTGGGGAACGGAGTGACTTTACTATGGTCTCCTAGGGAGCCACATCATTGGTAATTACGCTCAATTTTAACGGAGTCAGAGAAACATTCCCCGGGAAATGATATGACACTACTCAATGACCCCTTTCACTTGAGAGTTTTTTGCGTGACCGCGCTGGTCATGATCTTGGCCTGGTGGGGAAAGGTTTCCCGAGCTCGGAAAACCAACATCGCCATCGCTACACATATCAAGTATAAATCAAGAGGCCCTTCCGATTGTCTGAGAATGTTTAACTTATCTCTTCAGATTCACTTCAATCACTCAATTCTTGTTAGCGCTTCCTCACTCCAAAATAGCCATCATGTTGCGCTCCCAGAAGCTCATCCACACCCTCACCAAGTATGCTCGCACATTTGCGACAGTCACCAACCCTCAGCCAGGAGTCGTTCGACCTAGTTCTCAAGAAATAAAGAATTCTACTCTGGACTCTAGAAACTTGGAAACGGCTGTTCGGCACATGCACAGAGATGGCTTGGTTGTCATCGAGGACGTTGTTCCTCATCAACACATCGATCATCTAAATAAGAAGATGATTGAAGACGCTCATACGCTTCAGTCACGGGGTGATAAAGGCCCATTCAACTATAATAAGGGAAACGTTCAACAAGATGCCCCTCCTGTTGCCGAATACTTTTTCTCTTCCATCTTTACAAGTATACATCGCCCTTCGCCCTCGCCTGTAGAGACGCTCTAGCTTACATCATGAACAGATCCAATTGCTACGCAAATTACAACTGCAATGATGGGCCCTCGACCCAAATGGATGTTTTGCTCTGCCAATGCTGCAATGGCAACTCTCCCTGGTGACACTCCCCAGAGACAGCCCGTTCATTCAGACGCAGACTTTGCGCACCCCGATCATCCATTTGCCCTTGTCGTCAACGTCCCTCTAGTCACAGCAACTCCAGAGAACGGGTCCACAGAGATCTGGCTCGGCACCCACAGTGGCTTTGGACTTGAGGCACAAGAGGGCGCTCACGGCGAGAGAGCCAGCGGTCGCATCAAAGAAGACCTTCTACACGAGCGTCAAAAGATCTCCCCGCCCGTGCAGCCAGTTATCAAGAAGGGCAGCATCATCGTGCGCGACTTGAGGCTCTGGCATGCTGGCATGCCTAACACAACGCAGCAGACCAGAGTGATGCTCGCCATGATCCACTTTGCGCCGTGGTTCAGAAACAGGATGAGACTCAAGCTGGGCGAGGATATAAAGCCCATCTTGGAAGATCTGGAAAAGAAGGGTAAGCTAGGATTGGATGTACCGGTGGATTGGATGAGCAGGGAGGCTGTGCTTGAGTGTTACCTGAACCGAGGATTCGGAAACAGCTACGATTTTAGTCAAGAGGCCTAAGAGCTTGGCATTTGAGCTTGTTTTAAGATTCTGACACTGCGAATCTGATGTGTAGCATTGCGTCAGTACTTGAATGCAAGTCATTTATGTATCAGCAGCGACAATCATAGTGTAAAACATAACGAAAATCATATATTCATAACGTTGCTATCTAAGAATACTATGCAATAACCCAAACTCCGAATCCCGTGTTTATACCGAGCCATTAATCAGAGTCGCTGCTGGAGCTGCCGTCGACACCACGGGTCTTGTGCTTCTTGTCCTTCTTGTTCTTCTTGTTCTTCTTGAACTTGTTCTCGAAGACATTGGCGCCAATAGCACCAGCAGCCGCAGCACCCAAGCTGCCTAGGAAACCACCACCGGCCTTGTTCGCGGCCCACGCGGCAGCACCTCCGCCGATCAGGGTAGCACCGAGGCCACGCTCACCTTCGGGTCCGGCTTGTCCGGGAGGGTATTGTCCCGGAGCGCCGCCTTGAGGGTAGCCGGGAGCGCCGTGCTGCTGGGGTGGGTAGGGAGAGGAGCCGCGCTGGTCGTGACCATGCTGTTGGCCGTACTGTTGGTTGTTGCCGTAGCTGGGCTGGGAGGCGTATTGAGGTTGTTGGTGGTTATAGCTAGGGTTTCCATGGCCCTGGTGCTGCTGTGGCGTATATTGTTGCTGGGAGAAGATGTTAGAGACTGTCTAAGTGAGATGGGGAGATTGAGAAGACAAACCTGCTGAGGATATCCGCTCTGTTGACCGTATTGAGGTTGACCGTAGCCTTGTTGAGGTTGAGAGTAGTTTGGCTGCTGAGGGTAATTGCCCTGCTGCTGGCCGTAGCCGCTGTTGCCGGTGCCGTAGTAATCGCTGGCTGACATTGTGTAGGTAGGTGATAGATAGAGAGAGAGGTAGATAGATAAGATATCGAGTACTTTATAGTGTAAGTGATAGATAGATAGATCAATAGGATTGTTGGAGTGACTGATTGATGATGATGATGATGATGATGATGATGATGGAGCAGAAATACAATTACAAGACGTTCGTTCCCCCGCCTTTAATACCTAGCAAATGACCTTACCCTTCCATCAATCCTTACCTTGTCAGTCACGCACGCACAAATACGCCTTAGCTGATAAAGGCGCTCTCTTCACGGACCATACAGAGGGCGTAGTGACTGCGCTGGCCAAGCCACATTCGAAGCCCGTAAGCTCAAACTAACCGCTACCGTCAGGGCTGAATTGAAACTGCCTTACCTAAGTTACACGAAGCTGATGTGGCTTGGCGGCGCTGCGTTCGTCTCTTTGTGGGGTAACTGAGTAACTCCGGATCGGTGGGTTCGGCATTTCCGAGTCCGAGGTCTACGGGGGATGCTGAGCCACTCATCTTCGTGTCAAGTCCGTACAGATCGGCAGGGTCCATCCTTGATGCCGATTTATTAAACAATTAAACATTACTATTCTTAACACATGAAGTTTGCCAAGACCTCTAAGCTAACCTATGTAGTTCTTCAAAGCCTTGCTGTATACTAGAACAAATCTCCTCCACAATCTTGTCCTCCTCATCATCATCACCAAGCCCCAACGCGCCCGGTTGCCACGTAACCGTATACACAAGATCGCCTCCCTTGACTGAAGATATATTAAAACATATGGGGCAACTGCCAACGTGACTTGGCTGCGCAAAAGTCAACTTGGTCACCTCGACATTCTCCCTTGCTCCAGTGTTTCCGTCAAAGGTGCCGACATTGCTAAATTCATATGACGAGTCTCGATTCTTGCCCATCTTTCCAAGCGTCCATTTCCTTATGCTGGGGAGGTACCGCAGCAGTCCGATGGGCTGGTCGTCGAGCTTGCTTGATGTCGTAACGAACTCTTTGGTAGCTTCTCTCGCTGATGCCCATTCTTTCTCGGTTAGAGGACCCGTAGCAGCGCTGCGATGGTGGATGGTGTAGCAGCCCGATACTGCATCTGTTGCCACGTCGTTGGACATTCCGATGGATCGTCGCATGTTGATGGCTGTTTGCCCAACAAAATTGGTCACCTTTTCATCGGGAATGACCTTGCTCAACGCACGAGCGATGAGCTGGTGCAGGACTCCTGTTAATCTCGCATTGTGTGTTCTCGCAAGCTGGATGATCTTGTTAACTTGAGCTGCTGGGATGTGGCGGATCTTGAGTTTAGTGTGGTGTGTCTCAGAATCAAAGAACATGGGCGAGGCAGTCCATGTGCCCTCGTTGACATATGACGCCGAGACACGCATGCCCAGTAAGTTGACGAGAAAATAGGGAATGTAGTTGGCGACGAAAGGCGCCAGTAGAAACGACCAAGAGATGGGGAGTCTTTCTGGTGTGTCAAAAGGTTCCGGTAGGGGTTTCGCTGGAGGAGAAATGATGGAGGGTGGTGTAGCTGTAGGGTAGTCTTTTAGTCCAGCAAGGAATGTCTTGTGGAAAATAACTCCGGCTATACCATCACCAATAGTATGAGAGAAGGCGAAGGCAACGTGACATTGAGAAGGGCTCAGAGGCAGCACAACAATCCTCCATGGAGGTATACCAGCGACAAATGGACGGTCCAATTCTTGCTTCATCGAACTTCCAATAGCGTCTAAAGAATCAGCCTCCACCGCTGGGTCCTCGACAATCGTGATATGTTGCTCAATATCGATGCTCGACACCCGCTGATAGTAGGCCTTGTCAGTGTCTCCATCCCCCACAAGGACACAGAAGAATGGGTGCTCTTCAATGCATCGTCTCAGAGGGTGGATGTAAGTTTGACGAGACTTGACGTCGACCTCCTCCGTAAAGTTATAGACTGCGCCAATAACAACTGCGTGATAGTAGCCTACGGCCTCGCGAGCCACTGTCCGCATTTCATTTGGGCCTGTCGATGATCAAAAACATATTCTTCAAGTAGCAGATACTGACGTACTCGCATATCTAAGAAACTCGGCTTTGGGCTTCATGCTGAAAGATTACCGGGACGACTGACTGGAGTTGTACACGTTAAGTCCCTTACGCTGCGAGTGCAGCTGGGGAATTGATGGTTTTAGCTCAGCTCTTTCCTATCGAATTTGCGACGGGTTTACAAAACGTGATTCGTAACTTGGCATAAGCAATTACTTTTGGAACGGGCGGCCTCTTGATGAGTAAGACGGACATCATGGAAGTGAGATGTGGGCCTTAATTGTGTGATATTTTGAATCCTTCAAAATTGATAAAACTATAGGGTAGTCAGCGTGATAATAAGAGTACTTGTGCTTAATCTTGTCTCCACCTCTAATGTCTTGGCTTTGCTAGCATATTTTCCCCTGTATTTTTGTTTTAAGATGTCTAGCAGGTCTATTGAACCCAAATTCTCGATTATCTTGCATCCCTATTTATTTTCAATGTGGCACCTCTGTTATCTTGCATATGCTTTCAATAATCCACCACGGACCTTGAGTAAGTTAAGGTCCCTGGTAGACATGCGCTAACTACTAGAGTCGAGATAAATCCTTCCAACTTGCTGTACTGTCGTTTAACGGCTAGAAGTCCAGCCAAGCTTGATGTTTCCGCTTACCACAACACGAATCAAAGGAATTGACAATTCTCTGCCTGATTAAGCACCCCTGAGAACGTAGATTATGTGAGAATTGCAATCTGTATATAATTGAATTTGAAGGATTTTAAACCGTTACCAAACTCCCAAGAACTACAGTGATTATATGTGTCATAGTATGAACAATGCTCCAAGATTATTCCTCAAGATTTAGCTACAAAACCTCACAAGAACGGCATAACTAGGGCACAGAGTTTGGTTTTCAAAAGAAAGTTTACAGAGCTGCATCTTCCTGGTTTGAATTATCTCAGTTATTTCAGACTTCCTGTACCTGGATCTAGATAGTCGGACTTAAAACGAATACTATACACTGATGCTTTTATGACTGTTCTGAAAACCACCACTTGATTGATTGATTATAGGAAAGCATAAAAGTAAAGCATTCGCTTCCCTAATAGCATAATAACTTTATAGATCATTAGATTGAGACGAATTTGCGAAGAGATCACTAGTCAAGGCTACATATATAACTGCAACCATGTTGAGACGCGAGATGTAGTTGCGTCTACACTACTTTTCCTGGAAGCAAATAGGACCCCAGATGTGATTCCGAGCTTTCGGCTTCAAAAGTCGTTCCCCATCCCACTCGGCGACTATATAGCTTATCATCAAGGGTCCAGCCTACTTTAAGCCCCGATGATACCTTTCCTCAGGACCCTTTGCCACTGAGTTGATACTGTTGGATCAGGCCATTAAGATCAACCTGTCAAATCCGAGATTCGACACCTCTAGCCAATGGAACCCTCGACCCTTTCTTCGTCGGGGAACCAAGGGACAAGTGACTGGACGGTGCTGCCCGCAAGTGTCATGATAGTGGACCTGTTTCACTCTGACGCCATCGAAAACCCTGTCGGATAAAAGAGTGACAAGCAATCTGGACGGGTTATAAGCGGGGAACCTTGGAGTAGATCTAAGGAGAGCCCTTGGCAAGGTATATCTAACTTTCGGGCCTGAGTCCTAGGTAAGTTGGCTTAGGCGTATAGTAGCGTCCAAGCATATATTTCGAATGTGCAACTATCAACGAATTATACAGCTGAGAAGTTATTATATCTTCCCAATGCCACTTTACCGAAGAATTGAGTCCCCCATTTACTTTATCTCTCAACTGTGGGACATGATCAATCTGATTAGCCGACGTCGGGGTGGGTGTGAAGGCGTGATCATCCAACATTTGTCGCAATATTTCGCCATTCCATAGATTAATAATGATACCTTACTAGCACGAATACAACGGGTCCAAAGCAACCCCAAAACAACTCTTGAGGCAATATAAAGAGTTTATTATATCCGTGTGAAATCAGTGGGTGTCTCAGATATTTATATAGTCTCAAATAAGCCTATCGCCAAGATGCCTACCGAGTTCATCAGCCTAACCTTTCCCAACCCCTCTACAGAGCTTAACCCTATCCCTGGAGCTGGGATAGACCCCGAGTTTCTTAAGCGTTATGCTAGGAACCTCGACGACTATGAGTTCAACTACACTCTCATCCCTTATCACTCCTCTTCCTTTGACCCTTTCACCATCGGCGCTACCATTCTCTCTGTGACCAAGCATATCAAGATTGTCATTGCCCTTCGACCCAACACTCTCTATCCTACCGTCGCTGCCAAGGCTCTAGCTACTCTTGACCAGCTCGGCGGAGGCCGAGTTGTTGTCCACTTCATCGCTGGTGGAGATGATGCTGATCAAGCCCGAGAAGGTGACTTCTTGAACAAGTTTGAGAGATATGCCCGCCAAGAAGAGTACATAAAGATTCTTCGACGTGCCTGGGCCTCCAGTGAGCCTTTTGACTGGGAGGGCAAGTACTACACTTTCAAGAACTTTTCCAACCTCGTCCGCCCTACCAATGGCCACATCGATGTCTCTGTCGGTGGCTCATCAGACGATGCCTACCGCATCGGTGGCTCTCTCGCCGATATCTTTGGTCTTTGGGGCGAACCTCTCAAGGAGACCAAGGAGCAAATCGACCGTATCTATGCCGAGGCCGAGAAGGCTGGCCGCAAGGACCGTCCTCGCATCTGGGTGACCTTCCGACCTATCACTGGCCCTACCGAGGAGGTTGCCTGGGCCAAGGCTCACCAAACTCTGGACCTCCTTAAGGAGAACCGACCCAAAGGAGTTGGCAAGGCTACTCCCAATGACAACCGCCCCCAGAACGTTGGTTCCCAGCGACTGCTTGACATCGCCAAGAAGGGCGAAGTTCAGGACCGTGCTCTATGGTACCCCACGGTCACTGCCACCAACGCTCGTGGTGCCTCTACTGCCCTTGTTGGTTCTTACCAGACTATCATCGACTCTCTCCTCGACTATGTTGACATTGGTGCTGAGCTCATCTCTATCCGTGGTTACGACAACTTGAACGACGCCATTGACTATGGTCGATACATTCTTCCAGGAGTGCGAGCCGCTCTGAAGGAGCGGGAGAACGGCATCAACGGTGCCAACGGTACCAACGGTGCTGCCAAGGAGGAGGTTAAGGAGGAGAACAGAACCGTCCCTGTGGCTGCTTAAGTAACGAAACTCATGATTGGTAGTTAGGGTCAGACTCATAGTTTAGGGCGTTTATGATCGATATGATCTAGTCGATAAATTAGTAAAATATTTCTCAAAGTTTGCTGCTTTCGTGTCGAGTGGCCTTTGTTGTATGTAATTGACTAATACTTCCAAAGTATAAATGTGTAGTGGCTAACCCATCTGTAGTTGAATAGCTAAGGGCTGTTATAGGCTGTGGTCGTCGCTTATCTTTAGCTGCATCATATGTTGTCTGATATCTTGATATTACTTCATCTTAGATACTTCGATCAGGGCGTAGCTATAAGTTGCTGCTTCTACTATATATAATGAGATTGGTTTCCATGTATATTAAACTTGCATCAGCCTCATAGAGGCAAGTGAAAGCTGATAGATAAAGAACTTGCTTATTTTCATCTACAGTTACATTATAATATACAATTTTGAATCGATTCATTCAAACATGTAATTATGATACCGCACATGACGATAATGGCCTAAAAGGGATCACTCCCACTTAGACGGACAAAGTGAGAGGCTATGCCTACACATAAAGGTGGCCAGATTCAGTGATAAGCCAAAAGAGGAAACACGACCAACAGCGCAAAGACGCTGTGGAAAGTTGAGAAGAACACCACAAAAAGGACTATCTCAATTGCTAGACTTGACAAAAGAAAGAGTTGAGTGATGGATGCCCCGTACTGGAATCGAACCAGTGATCTTATCATGTCGTTGGAACCGATGGTTCTTACTAGTGATACGCTTTACCACTGAGCCAACGGGGCTTGTGGATCGGTGATGTTATTATTGTATATACGCCTCTAGTATCCGGACCGGGGAAAATCCACCTGTTCCCAGGTCCAGGACACTTGTTGTATCCTGCTGGTGCCCTGTTCCATGCATTATTTATTTAGTCATACGTACATGTTCAGCAACAGCCTTCACGTGGAGCGCGTTATTGGCCTTCCTAAGCAACTAAATTCATAGGACTATATTGTCTGTATTCCGATCCTACCACTCATGAACTGTGTAATCAGTTCCAGTAGCTGAACCCGTACACTCGAGGCTATAAGCCACCCCCAGAGCAGACCGGACGACCTAAAGCTACGATTGATTCCAAATCGCATATCTTTACGGCGAGTATCTCATAAATCGAACCATATGAACTTTCTCGTCTCCGCAACCCCGCATGCTACAGAATGATTCCAAAGCCTAGGTGACTTTCACAACCAATCGCAGCAGCGGTTATGAGCTGACCACGGCAGCAGTCAAACCGTTTATGGCGTTGCCAAGCTGAATTTAGTAACTATTAACATTTCGACTGCAAAAATGGTAGAGTCTGGCTTTGTCAGTACTTTCACACAAACACTAAGTATTGGCTTTTGAGTTGTGACTCTGACGTTGCTGATTCCGCCATTTGGATACCCACACATCTCACTAAGACGTTTGTAGATAAAGAAAATCACTTTGAGAATGCAGGGGCTCTTGTGGTTCCATACGATCGCCTTCGTTTCTGCCCTTTGTAAAAGAGCCCCGAGGAGAAGGGTTATTCAAGGACCCTGTAATCAGTATTCAAATAGTAATAAATGGCTCAAAATTATGTCTTGTGTTATGGCGTATGAGCACTGGCATATACTAAGTGATATGCACTGTACTACCTGGGTCATGACCTACTTTAACAGATCAATTCCCCTTGACTTAATTGAAACTTGGCTTCTCACTGATCATATTCTCTATTCCATAAACTTGGCTGCCAAGACCTGACACCATGTATATCAAAGGACCTCATGCAGAGCCTGATCTCCCAGTCCTTCAAAAGCTGATTCGAGACAATCCATTGGGTCTTCTCACCACAGCTATTCCTTCTCCCAACTTCCCCTTCCTACAAACTAGTCACATCCCCTTTGTGCTAGATGCCGAAGATGTGTCAAGCGAGACAGAGCTGGGAAAGCTACGAGGCCATATTGCCCGGGTCAACCCACAAAGCAAGGCCATGATTGAAAACCTCACCGAAAACCCACACCTGAACAATATCATCGAGCAAGATGTTATCGTCATATTCAACTCCCCGCTTCAACACTATGTCACGCCCAAATTCTACACAGAAACCAAGCCCACAACTGGCAAGGTTGTTCCTACGTGGAACTACGCTGCAGTTCAAGTCTACGGCCGCGCAAAAATCTTCTACGACACCAAGTCTGATGAAGCAGGCCAGTTTCTCTCCAAGCAAATTTCAGATCTGAGCCGTCACGCCGAGACTAACGTTATGGGTTTCACCGGTGGCGATAATCCAGTGGACTGGAAGGTGTCTGATGCACCAGATCGGTTCATCGAGCTATTGAAGAAGAGCATTATTGGAATTGAAATCGAAATTACTCAAATGGGAGGAAAGTTCAAGATGAGCCAGGAGATGGGCTTGGGAGATCGTGAGGGCGTCATTAAGGGATTTTCAAAGCTAGACTCGGAGGTTGCACAAGAGATCTCTAAGCTGATACAGACTCGAAGTGACTTAAAGGAAAGAGTCAAGGAATCCAAGTAGACACAGTAAAGTCTTGAGAAGTTGACGGGAAGTGTATGTGCCACAGGATTGGTGCATCTTAAGCAAACTCTATGACACCTGCTAGCAGAATATCATTCATTAAAGAGATAAGAATGAAATACACATTGATCTAGAACGAGGCAACTTCCTCCCTCACGGATTTCTGCTTCTAGCGGATGTTCATACAGATAAATTCTAGTCTACAAACTTTCATGTAAGTCTTCCCTGTTAATAAAAATGACAAAAGCTCCGAGCGGATCGATGTAAATCAGTACTAAGATTTGATTTCATCACATCTTCCTTTGATAAACTGGTTTTCGAAAACCCCACGATCAGAGGAGAGATGTTGGGGAAATCAATTATGCACTACATGGATCGCACCGCAGGATATAACTGTGTTATATGATTGCTTCATTGTATTAACAGGATATGTGTGGGAAGGAATATCTCGGGAACTCTAGCATCAAGTATAAATACTGGACTCTAATGAATATACCTCAGGCCAGTCAGGCAAGCTATAAGGAAATACATGTCAAGTGATTTGACATCTCTCGAACAAAACAGTCAACCCCCCGCCGTCTTGCTTATCTCGGTTATTCTCCTATAACTCTCACAATATTTGTTCATCCGCCAATCGCCTAGCGGATTGGGCCTGGACGAACGATGACAGCTGGGTCACCACGTGGAGTCTGCCATTGGGCTTCGCTCCCGCTATGCTTCTCCATAGTATAAACTATCCCCAGAGCCCGTTTCCACACACGGCGTCGATTGACTTTCCCGTCTTCGCACGCTCTCGCTTCTAGAAAGAACCACGTGCAGTACAGTCACTTCCTCAGGATTCTTCAGACGAGCGTGAATATTAGATCAGTGGATCTAAATCCAGCAGCTTCATGCCCCAAAATGGCACTTGACTCAAGTTTTGCCATGTTCCTACGTCTGCCGATTATCCCGCGTTTGCTTTTCTTTGTCGAAAATATTCTCCGGGGCAACGAATCAGCGGCCCCACGTGTGTGCGTGGGTCGTTATGTGCAGCCCTCGTCGGGAAGATCAGGAGGGGCCGGTCGCAGGTCTGAAGCTATTGTTCGGCAAGTCAGGTTTGACAGAAGCGAAATGTGATTTGAAGATCTCAAGCTTTTGACTGTTCTAAGCGAAGAAATCTCGCATTTGCCACTGAGATCTGTAATTAACCAGAGCAAGAGTGGGGGTTGAGTGCCAAAGGGTGAGTTGAGATATAAACACCAAGGGCCGTTTGATACTGCTGATGAATCGAAGGGGTTCGTTGAGAGTGCCAATGCTATTCTGTCTCTTTCTCTAAGCTTCTTTGTACTGGCCTAGATCTCGCTTGCTTGTTGCATTAAAAACCTCCATTCCCAGATCTCGATCATGGACAAGGCAACGCTTCTAACCGCTTCCAAAGTGGACCTGAGCGTTGCGACGTATCCCCGCTCCGATATTACCAGGTTGATCGGCCCAGCTCTACAAATTGCCCTTCGATTCCAGAGTTTCGTTGGATCGATCACCATTTTCCTCTGCCTCCATGCCTGCTTTTTCGCGAGCACCGCGTTCGCCGCCATCCTCTATGCGAGCAAAATCGTGACCCTGAAAGTCTTTATTGCAACAAAATTTAGCGTTTACCACGGCTTCAACATGTCCAGTCGAGCCGCCGTGGGTATATGGAATTCAAAAAATATCCAGAAGTTGCGAAGGAAACTCTGGTACGAATTCGCTGTCTTCATCCTCGGCAGCGGCAACCTTGTCTTCCTCATGCTCTTTTGGCCTGGATGGTGGGTGCTCGCAGGCGCATGCTGGGCATTCTGGATGCTCTCTGGATAAGGTCTTTCCCAACGCGATTCGAATTTCTTTGTGAGCTCTCAACCAAGCTCAATACGTGATCAATGATGACAGATCCAACGCCAAAGAGTCGACACAATCCACTTCCAAACAACGCCTATGTCTCGTGTTCGTCGACAGCAGCATTTCAGCGCGAGAAGAAAAAAGTGTTACCGCCAGCATCCTTCCGCACCTCCTTCCTGTAGTCCTTTTCTGGATCGAACTCTTGCCACATACTGGCGGGGAAGATATGTTTGTTTTTCTCGTACCACCTCCGGTCGACAACCTTAGTGAGCGTCGGATCTTCTTCAGCGCCCTCGAGGGTGCTTATGTCGGGGAGTGCTTTAGAAGATGCTGCCTTGGAGGTGGAGGTGGTGAGGGGATCACTGGCACTCGCATCACCGGTCGGTTCGGGCTTTCGAGGAGGCTCAGCGCTGTATTTGAAGACCGGTTCGCCGTCGGGGCCGTGAGTCTTATTCATGGCGAAGAAGTAAAAGTCATAGTGCTAGACGAGCAATTAGACGTTGTTGAAAGCTGCGACACATGGAAACTTACGTGAGGTATTATGACTGTTCCGCGAACAAGCATCAAATCATCCACACCAACTCTAGCCCACTCCCTCCTAGCATTCGACTTTTCACCAACGCCCAGGTCGGCGCCGACCTTTCGGCTCTTGTCAAGAAATACCCAGATATAATCGCCTTTTTTAACTCGGACTATACCACCGGGGATATTGCTGCCGTCGTAGAAGATGAAAGGTATCGCAATTTCGGTCGCCTTAACAGCTTCTTGGATGACTAAGAATTCGCGGCGAAGGGCGTCTCGTTCGGCGGCTTCTTTGCGCAATGCGGATTTGGTCATGGCCTTTGGGACAATTCCGACTGAGTTATTGGCCTTGAACTTGCTCTCAAAATCGCCCTCGCTGCCTTCGGTGTCGTCCGCGCTGATTTTGTTGACCATCGGTTTTGGCTTAATCGAGGCCTCATCCCCATCGTCGCCCTCTTCGTCGTCAAACGAGAGAAGCTTCTTGCCTTGCTTCTTTTTCTTCTTCTTCAATGGCTTCGAGCCATTTCCCGTATCACTGCCAGCGTTGTCAGGAGTGCCCGTCAGAGAGGCATCTGGTGTGGACGTGCCTGAGAACGCAGCTTCGCGAGATTCACGTTCCTGCTGTTCGAGGACTTCGGCGCGGCGCTTGCGGAAATCGGAGAGGGCGACAAGGCCTACGGTATGTGTTGATAGGCGCTCATTTGTGGTTTTGTTTTGCGGTGTGAACCGCGACGTTCCTGAGTCAGACATTTTGTGTTGAAGTTCGATCGGTTGATGGAGGATCAAATTGCCAAAGTTTCATTGCGACAGCTCCGATAACGATAAGAGGAGTGTATCATTTATCACCATAAGCACTGTCATGTGACACTAAGACGACACACTGACAGACGGTGTGAGTAAAATACCGTGCTAGAGGTTATGATCAATCAATCAATATCTACTACTATCTCAAAATTGTTTCCTACAACATGCAATCAATTTTAGCTAGAATCAGTATATAACTATAGAATAAACATGATGCTTCTGCTACGTAGTTGAGAAGGCAATGCTCCCTTCCATATGGCCGACACTGTTTCCTCATAGTAAACTCCACTACAGCACGTCATTCACTCAGACGTCAGTTCATCACCATCATTCATGCAGCGATATCATCTTTTCATACTCTCAACTCTTCTAAGACGCACAACTATTTCAAACTGCAAGACAAGAAACATCATGACCAACGTCGATACTTCACTACCCCCAGAGCCCTCTGGCGCTGCCGCCGACTTTGCTGCTCGACACGCAGAAGAGCATCCACTGAAGCTCTATGGCGGCTGGTTCTGTCCTTTTGTTCAGCGAACATGGATCACCATTCACGAGAAGAAAGTGCCTCACCAATATATAGAAATAAATCCCTACAAGAAGGAGGCTCACTTCTTGGCGATGAACCCTCGCGGTCTGGTTCCCACCCTTGCAGTTCCAATTGACGCCAAAGGCAAAGAGCAGAAGCCCTTGTTTGAGAGCAACATTGTCTGCGAGTACTTGGATGAGGCTTTCACAGACGAGTCCAAGTATGGCCCGCGTCTTCTCCCCACAGACCCATATGAGAAAGCTCGATGTCGCATTTGGATCGACCATATCAGCACGCGCATCATTCCTTCATGGTACAAGCTCATGCAGCACACTCCAGACAAGCCTTTCAGCCTGGACGACGCA
Organism: Fusarium abutilonis; assembly: GCA_021655885.1. NCBI lineage: Eukaryota > Fungi > Ascomycota > Sordariomycetes > Hypocreales > Nectriaceae > Fusarium > Fusarium abutilonis. The sequence continues at coordinate 207,312 of JAJJWN010000087.1, forward strand.
AGGGGGGAGCTACGAGGTCGCATCAAGTCTCTTGTGGAGGAGATGGATCCCGAGGGTCCCTGGTTCTTAGGCTCAAACTTCAGTCTTGTGGATATCTGCTTGGCACCTTGGGCGAAGCGTCTGTTCCTGATTGATCATTATAAACAGGGCGGCCATGGTATTCCCATATCTGGTGAGGGAAAGGAGGGTGACGTCTGGAAGAGGTGGAAGAAGTGGTATGATGCGACGCTAGACCGTGACAGCGTCAAGGAGACGTGGAGTGCAGATGAGAGATACATCATCGCGTACAAGAGATATGCCGAGGATACTACAAAATCTGAGGTGGGCCAGGCTACACGAGCAGGCAAGAGTCTTCCTTGAACTGGAGCATAGAAATATTGTAGCTAGATTGTGAATTGTCAAGTTGATTCTTGCTCTGATATGAGCCGGACTGCAACATGGATCAAGTAACAGTACTGAAAATCGCGGTCTTTAGTAAAGAGCGAGTAGTAGCGAGCGAACATCTCTTAATCCTTCATCACGTCTTGTAATACACTCAAGAACTATATAGCGAATGGTGATTTAGCCGTCTTGAATTCTCACATGGTTTTATACTAGTTTTCAAAGTCATGTTCTGTGCTCCTCTCACTGTTTGAAATAGACAGATGTTGGCAATATTGACTTTTATCAATAAGTGGTTATTAAATAACGTAACTTATAGCTAAATTTAGATCATATCTAACATAATTAACCAACATATACACTTTCGAATTCAGTTTGGAGTTACACATCATTTACATATACCCTTAAACTGTTTCATCACCGCCTGACGTGCCGTTTCTCAGGCCTGATCAACACCTCACCAACACCAGCTTTGCTTCTCTCCGCTATGCTCCTTGCAATAACAAAACGCTCTCAAGAACACAAAAAAACCCTTAAAAACCGCCATTGGGGTGAATGAGTACCTTGGTATACCCATCAATTCGCTTGTCAAACTTCTCATAAGCCACCTCGGCATCTTCGATGTTGATCTCGTGAGAAACAACAAAGCTAGGCTTGGCTCGACCAGCAATGATAAGATCTCGCAGATAACGGTTGTAAGATTTGACATTGCATTGACCAGTGCCGATGGTGAGTCCCTATAAGATATTGGTATTTATATTAATCACTGACAGTCTGGGGATCGTACCTTTTCAAATAGCTTGCCGAAGCTAAGACTGATCATACCCTTGGCAGAAGCCTCGTCAGAAGCACCAGGATCGCTGGGAACGTAAAGCCCTGGAATACCAAGACCACCACAAGGCCTTGTAACTCGTATCATGTTCTCGAGAACAATATTAGGCTGCTCGGCGTCACCACTTGTGCCAATTGCCTGGTAGCCAACCGCATCAACAGACCGGTCGACCTCCTGTCCATCATTGGCCTTCTTGATCAAGTCTACGGCATCACCCTTGGTAAAGTCAATTGGAATGCAGCCAATTTTCTCAGCGGCCTGCAGACGCTCAGGAACGCGATCAATGACAAAAACTCGAGAGGCTCCGCGCAAAACGGCTGAGTATGCAGCCATAAGGCCGACGGGGCCAGCTCCGAAGACAGCGATACTCTCGCCAGGTCTAAAGCCAGAGATTTCAACGCCATGCCAGCCAGTTGGGAAGATATCTCGATGGTGTGTGAGTAAATGAGAATAAAATGACAATAGCGTACTCACCAGCCAGTAGAATAAAATCAGCCTCATGCTCTTTGCCGGCAGGGAGCTTCAAGGCGTTAAAGTCTGCGTAGGGAACTCGAATATATTGGGCCTGGCCTCCTCGATAAGGACCCATGGCGACATAACCATAAGCACCTCCAGCAAAGCCAGGGTTGACGCCAGTGCAGAAAGCAGTTCTGCCCTCTTCGCAGTTACGACAGCGGCCATCAGCAACGTTGAAGGGCATGACCACACGGTCACCCTTCTTGAGGAGCGTCACGCCCTCGCCGAGCTGCTCAACAATGCCCATGTTCTCATGGCCTGGATATGATTAGATTAAATATATGAATCAGATATTTTAGCTTACCGAAGGTGATGCCAGCTTCTGCGGCTGTTCGGCCCTCGTACATGCTGTAGAGACGTGAGTGTGATTTCTGGTATACAACTTTGTTTCACCTACTGCAAATCAGAGCCACAAATAGCAGCCTTTAACATCAATTAGCCATTGTAATTGACCAGTTTAAAATTTGGAAGATCTTACGGTGGTGACCTTGACAATGACGTCGTCAGGATGCTCCAGCTTGGGAAGCTCAACGTCCTGTACCTTGACCTTATAAGGGCCTTGGTAATTGACAGCCTTCATCGTCTGAGCTGCCATGTTGAATTATGGCGTATAAAACGACTGGTTAACTGAATTAAACTATGAGGATATGGGTTCAAGTTCGAATAACTCATACATTGACGAGATGCTTATTTATACCCCGCCCTTCAGATTATCACAGCCACTCTTCATATGACCTAGCTTGATGGACTTTGCTCGGCGTTCAATCCTCATGAATGTCGATTGCCGCCTCGAGTTGCATTACGAAACTAGATGCGGGGAAATACATTCTTGGCGTAACCCCGGAATTCATATCGAGAGGGGGCAGATGTGTATAGAAATTGAGAAAGGGCCATTTTCTGTATGACAAGTAACAAAGATAAATACGGTTATGGAAAACATGATAAGAAACATGAATACTATGCTCTTGAGTTTTATCTTACTACAAATAGGTAACGATAGTGCCTCATATTCTCTCAAGACTCGCTCTGTTAAGTCAACGGATGATGATGGTGTTGGAGAACTCCACTAGTGGCAAGTATTGGTGTCTTCGGTTTTCCAGAGAGACCGAGTGTCCGTTCTGTCTTGTGTCGATGAAGTGATTTGGCGATGGACTGATTCCTGGCTTAACATTAAGACCACTTCCCTCTTTGTTAAAAATAGAAGGACAACAACCTTGAGGGCAGGTCTATGTAATGGAGAATAGTTTCGTTGAAAAGATACATTGGATATATATAACAAGCTTTCTCTTCGTATAAGTAAGAGATCTGTGGCTATCATCCTTTTGTATCTATCAATGGCGGATATACTGGGATGAAAGTTGAGCGCAGTAGAGTGGATACTCAAATAGTTGAAGATTTCAAAGACATGCCTTTCAGTACGTACAGATAGCAAAGCTCAAGTATTATATCTTCTATCATAATCTAGATCTCATTTTATTTCTGTATACATTTTTCTACATGTATATTTTCAAACTTGGCAATGACTCGGAGCACATGAGAAAGCATTGGATAGAACGGCTGGGATACAAATGATTCAAGCAATAACTTAGCTTATTAGTTGTACCTACTCTATAAATCCCATCAATTCAATAGTTCGAGTTCGCATTAACCAACCGCAGCAAGTCTAAAAGTGGAAATCTTGCATGTTTCAACGACTCGCTGATACATGTACGTTGTCTATCCTTTATACTGTATACCAACTAACTAATCTTGTTTGAATATGAATATGGATATCTAAATGCTAAAATGCGATTGTATGTTCAAACATGTTTGCATAGTGAAGTGATTTTTATCGTTCGATCCTGTGTGATACATAAATCAGTTGCTGAGCCAAACATCCATCATACTTCACTAGCCAAACTTGAGGAATCTCCGCCTGTATTTTGATCCAGCTGGCCGGAATAGTCTCAAAGTTGGTCACACAAGACAAAGAAGGCAATCTCAATATTGTAGGATACCAGTCCTTCTCTGATACCGAATCCTTATGAGTCAAAAGTCAAGACGTTGGTCGTCTAGAGCGACTTTGGAGGATTGGAATTGAATAACAAATGAAGCCAAAGCCAAAACACAATGTGAAAGTTTTCTAGTGAAACAAGCAATGCCAACTCTCACTTCAAGGTATCTAAAAAATTTTGAATGTTGAAGTAAAAGGGCGTATACCACTTCACGAAGCAGACTTGCTCTAGTAGTTCGAGGCTTCTGAAAATCGTGCTTCCTAGAAAAACAAACATCCTCGTTGGTATCATTCTGATAATCGCAGAAAGGTGGGACATTTCACAGCGGGCATGACACACCGGCTTGCATGACGTTCTGGGCGTCGAACGAGACCTTCTCCCTCGAGTGTCTCACAACCATGCACTATCATGACGATGCACACCGCTTTGTTTGCTGTTGCAACGCAAAACCTAATATCGATATGAAGATCAATGGCGTAGCCATCATTCTTTGCACATCAAACATGACAGCGACAGTGCTTATGGCTGCGCACCGACGACAAAATTCTAGACTCTGGGCTTGAACCTGGGGCAAGGGTTTTATTTTGTACATGCATCACGTAAAAGAGTCTCGAGAAAACATATGTTTAGTTGCAATGCAAATAGTTTCATTAATGCATGTTTAAAATGGCAGCTATGCTCCCTGTGTCAAGGCTGCTATACCAATGCCTTGAACCCTTTTGTGGATATTGGTCGTAAATGAATGTCATGAAGATCATAGATCATATCCGTCGGTTGTTGCGGTGTCGTCGTGGATGAAGAATATGCCCAAAATGTCAAATCCAACGCCATAAAGCTTGCGCTTAAAAAGTATTACAAGATGTTCGTCAAAAGTCATGAGCAAGAAGGGAACAGAAATCATGAGAGACGTGAACCCGCTCACAGAACAGCGCTGATCTCAAGAACAGGCACCTTGAAGGACTTCTTCTCGCAAGTGACCCTGCGGTTGGAGTAGACCTTGGCGCCAGACTTGTAGTTGGGGTTCTTCCAGTTCTTCTCCTTGCAGTCGGGCTTGACGGTTGTGTTGCCCTTGGCCTCAAACCAGCCACCCTCCTCGACGCAGCTCCAGTGCTGGAAGATGGCGATCTTGCCTGTCTTGCGGTTGTAGGAGAAGGTGGCAGAGTCATAGTCAAGGGGAACGTCACAATCGTAGTCGGTGGTGCCATAGAAGAAGTCGTTGGCCTTTGTGGACTTGGCTTTGCACTTGGCCTTGTAGTCGAGGACGGGGTTGGAAAGGGTGAAGCTGACGGTGGCGGAGGAAGTCTGCTTCTTGGGGGTGCTGTGGGTGTAGACGGCCTCGTAGACAAAGTCGTTGACGGTCCATGAGGTGGCTTTGGCGCCTCTGGCCATGCAAGACTCGCTGTCAGCACGAGAAGTCAGGGTGACAGTGGGAAGGGCCATGGCGGAGGTGGCCATGAGGAGAGCAGTGAGGAATTGCATTTTGGCGGTGGTTGGTGTGTGAGTGTGTGTAAGAGTGGAAGGTATGTGAGTTGAGTGAGAAGAAGGAAGGGTTCGAGACTGATAAAAGAGGTTGTGATGTGAGGAGGTTGGGTTTCTTAAATGTCAAATAGAACTAGGCAAAGCGGGGTGCCGAGGAGAAGATGGTGATCTTTGTCTTTGACGGGAAGAGATGATCTTTTTCGAGGTGAAGTCAAAACGGAGGTGATCTTACTGTTTCTTTAACCCAAAAGACGAGAGCGGCATGGACCATCTTTATACTTGTAGGTGATATAATGTTCACTCATAATTCTCTGCAGTAACCAAACGTTGGACTGAATTCATAGCATTCTCTAGAGACGGCGTGTCAACCAATGTCAAGTGACGTACCACGCATCTCGTATTCCCGCAATTCCTCGCCGGGTGGGGCCGTGTTCAGCTCGGCAATACCTTCGGTTTTGTGCATGCATTAGTTAGATCGGACCACCTAAAATAGATCATCATATGGATGCTATTACTGAGAGTAAAGAGAGGCCTAAGAGGTCTAAAATGTTTGCTTGTCAAGTGTTCATCCCACTTGGTGAAAGGCTATTAAGGGGACATATTAGGAGAGTGTTGTATTCTTACTCTGTCTATACTACCTTGGTGATGCTGCTACTTTATGCCGTTGGAATGCCATAATGCATAGTGAATTACCCCAAAACATCCCCCCGGCCCGTCGGCGGTTGGTGGGCCTATTCATGCCTGGACCTTCTGTAAGTCAGTCAGCAAACAGTGGCCCCGCTTCCAATGGAGGAGCTGGTGGAGCTAAAATATCCCCAGCAACTACCAGAGCATTTCACAACTCCTTCACCTGGTAGTTTGGGCTCTGTGATATAATCACCTTGCTCCTCAAAAGGATCCACAACTGACAATTTCATACCTTACTCAGACTTCCGAGTTACAGCAGCCAGCTTCAAACCCAATTTACCCCAGGTATCGAGTATCGACGATACAGTGGACCAGCCGTCCAAGCGTCCGAGTCGTCTTTCGACTTGTAAGGGTGGCTGGTCAAACTATCGCGGGGCCACCGGAAGATCACCACGACCTGAGAGCAACGATATCACTGTAGATTCGCATGGATGATGGATCGTACCATTGTTGAAGAAGTCCAACCCGAGTTTAGCCACTGTGTCGGTCAAGTTGAAGAAAGCAACAACAAAAAAAGACCATTCGATGTGTGTTTCCCAATCGATGATATCGTACAACATACAGTAGCATCATGCATGCAAGTCAAAGAAAGCATGGATATAGTAACACAGCAACCACAATACCTACTTACCTCGTGGCCAAGTCATCAGCTGTGGCGTGTCTCACCCTGGCATACATACATACAGACGGATATTGTATTATCTTTTCCGCAATATCGAAACATTGCAGAAAAAATGAGGAGGTTGGGCTGTGCCGTGCCTGGATCGAGACCCCAACTCCGCTTTAGCAACTATCTCTTGATGATCGACGAGTCCACAGCACGTGCATAAACGAGAGAAACAACGACGGTGATGATAGCCAATGTCATGCTATCGGGGTTGGCAGAGGCTGGTCCCTGCTCTAGTTACCTAGTCAGTTGTTGCTGTGGCTTTTTCTCAATAGTCCGGAATACACGCCTGTTGGCGTAGCACAATCAAGTCAGTGACGGCTACCAGCTGACGTTGAATCTGTTTAAATTCACCGCCAGGCTACTATTCACTGTAGCGGTCTGCGATTCAAGCGGCAGGTCACTTTTGCTCACATTTCACGAGAATGGGCGATGGCATTGACCGCTAATACAATCAAGATAGATCTAGACCCTGTGTCACTCCGTGAGGGGTCTCGCCTCAACAGGGACCTCTCCACTGGGGCTCATCACTTGCATCATGCATGGTGTTGCTAAACATAAACTCGGTCCACCAGGAACATACAGTAGCTTCTAAAGATCGGCAGCCAAACAAACGCTGTGGAGATGTTGACGTTTACGTGACATCGTTTGCTCTTCTGCACCGTCGTATTTGTCGACATCTCGCGAATCTTGCTCTCTCTGGGAAACCAGCTCGGGCGGAGCCTACGTGCAACATCTGCGGCCTTGTACCAGGTGTTAGTACCGGCCGCCGACCGGAGCCGAATCCAACATTGACAAGGCTTTATTTTATCGCTGCTGGAGCTGGCTGGGACTTTGTTTGTGCAACGGTAGCTTAGCTTTTGTGCAAAGTCAGGTACCCGGCGGTGACTGGCCATGACGTCCAAGCTGAACGGTCGCGTGCAGAAGATCAAGGTGAAGATTCCAGAAGAAAACGCCGAGTTTTTCGGTGTGCAACTGGGCTGGTATTATTGGATGATGCCGTTTTGGTTGTTTACCTGAGCCATGTGTACTTGGATATTGACCTTACAGTAACGTTGAGCACCGCACCTATGAAGTTGTGAGTGCTTGTTCGGCAGTTCTTTTCCCAGAACCTGTTTTTTCGGTTAATTCTCAATACTTGTAAGCTTCCAACGTCCGTTGAGTACATCAGCTGCTTGATTCCAGTGCGCTGTAGTGGCTTTGTAAGAGTATCAAGGTTGGTGGCTCAAAGCCCGTACAATTTCGGGGTTTTGTTAAGATACTATGTTGAACACCTCGCTTTGGTAGCCGACACAGAACTCGGTTCAGAGACGAAGTGCAATAGTACAACATATCGTGTCGCTTTCTAGAATCTTGCTTTTTAATATGAGATAACCTTGGTAGTAGGAAGAAGCCCAACGGCTGGGGCCAGTTGGCTACAGGGTAACGTTCGCCTCGGTCAACTTACTCGACAGGATACCAATGGTTCACGATTCCATGTCAAACGACATACAATGCCACTTATTGAGGCGTGTAATTATCACAATGGAAAATAGAGAAGTCGATTGAGCATGAGATTTCGTTTAAGAATCAGATCACGGGATCGACAACAAACAATCTCTGTGTTGCATGTGTTGACGGCGGAAGGGAGGCCACTAGCAGCCAGCAACCCCCTATACATCTTGTCCAGAAGAATGCCAAGTATGATGGAAGATGGTCTGGCCTTGGAGAGAAAGCAAGCTGCTATTTTCATCTTTCCCTTGCATTCGGTTGAGGGATAGAGACTTGATGGCGTAAATCCCAACGGAATAGATAAACTGCACGTATAACGTTTCGAAGACAAGAAACTGAATATAGTGATCATTAACCAAACATTCCCATTCAGTGTATGCTTAAAGTTTTGAATATTTTTCTTTCCATGACAGTCCATCAATCTTCGAGCAGCTATAAACGTCTAGATAGGAGCGCTTTACATTTAAGAAATGTAACAATCCATACCGATAACGAAGGTCTTTGACAAACCTATTTCTTTTTCAAAATAGTCATAAAGCTGCGATGTCGGAGCCTCCATGATTCCAATTGATTAGTCAGAGAATTGTCACGGAGTATGACTTTATCTTCTCACTCTAGACGCTTTTGAGCTTCCCAAAGCGGAAATAAGTCTCTTCACCGAGCACCATGTAATTGACCCATGATTCGTCCTATAAATCCAGATCGAAGCATTTCTCAAACTCTTAATAAGTAAAACATACAATTCAAGCAATCATGGCAGCTTCAAACTCCCTAGAGATGGGAAGTGTTCGTTCTAATGATGAGAACGATGCAGAAGTATCCTCAATCGATGCTCTGCCACCAACGGACCGAGGCCGTCGAGCATATATAGCTCTCACTTGTTGCACAGTTGCACAGGCGCCTATTTGGGGTATGGAATGAGACCTCTCGATGCAATGAAGCTCACGTGTACGTTGTAGGATATTCGGTATCCTTTGGAATCTTCCAAGAGTATTACACCTCGAATACAAACCTCAAAGCATCACCAAGCGCCATTGCATCGATCGGGGCATCTCAGACAGGAATCATGTATCTCATAATGCCTCTTACCTTCATCGCCTTGAACCGCTATCCCCATCTTCGGAGGTGGTGCGGCCCCCTTGGGCTCGCCATTACCATCATCAGTCTGATATCTTCAGCATTCGTGGGTAACGTGACAGGCCTCATAGCCACCCAGGGTGTTTTATACGCCATTGGATGCAGCTTGCTCTTCAGTCCCATTTCTCTCTACATGAATGAATGGTTTGTCGAACGTCAAGGCTTCGCTTATGGGGTTATGTGGGCTGGCAAGTCGACTGTCGGCGTCGCTATGCCCTTTCTGTTCAGCGCCTCCCTCCAGCGATTTGGTCTCAAAGCCACTCTCCTATCATGGGCGGTTGCATCAGCTGCAATGACTTTACCGACGTTGTTATTTCTGAAGCCTCGCGTTGATAGTAGTCGTGATTCGCGACCGCGGCCTGTCAGCTTCGCCTTTCTTGGGTTCGCTTCATTCTGGATGCTTCAGTTCGGTATTATCGTTCAATCTTTGGGTTACTTGATGCCAAGCACCTACTTAGCCAGCTATGCCAACAAAATCGGGCTTTCTTCTGTCACTGGACCTATCCTACTGGCTCTCTTTTCGCTCGCTTCAGTACCTGGATCTCTAATCCATGGAATGCTAGGGGATAAGGTCTCTGCTGGCAAAGTGATTCTAGTCTCATCCCTAGGAAGTGCCCTTCCTGTATTTTTACTCTGGGGGTTGAATCGTCACATCAGCACGATGGTAGTCTTCGTTATCCTTTACGGCTTCTTCGCAGGAGGCTTCAGCGCTACATGGTCAGGAGCTCTGCAAGAAATAAAAGGGGATAATGTGTCAATTGATACATCTTTGGTATTTGGAATATTACTTGGAGGTCGCGGCCTAGGTTTTGTTATTGCTGGACCTCTTAGTGGCGCGCTCATCTCAGCTGGAAGCTCGATCGCAACAGGCGATACCATGGGTTACGCAACCAAGTATGGCCCGATGATCATTTGCACGGGTATCACAGCTATTTTGGGGGCGTGGGCTCCTCTTTGCAAGATTGCAAAGTCAATTGGATCAAGGGGACTTGAGACCTGCTTTCGAGTGGCCCTTTGAGTGCCACGATTGTATGTTAACGATCTTTACAACTCACTGTATTGAAATAAGGCAGGACTGATAGAGTTATCTAAGGGATGGTGGATATATCTTGTGCCCTTTGCATTTGGCTCAGAGCACACTTGATTCTTAACCCCTTCTATTTTGGCCCATCTTTTTTTGTTCTTAGTTCTTGGTAATCAACAACTCGCCATTCATGATACCAAGTGAAGCGTCATCTGTCTCAATCCACTGCTCCCAAGCCTTGGCCATATCATCCAGCTCAGCCTCAGTTGCAATGCCCATCTCAACCGACTTATCGCGCATAAATCCACTGAGTAAGCGATCCTTCATAGCCAGACCTGGAGGCTGTCAGTCCAAATTCCATTCATGGATAGCGCATAGTTTTAAGGATCAACTTCCTGCTTACCCCATGCTTTCCTATCTTCAAGTGCACTATAGCACCAAGTTCCAAAGCTCACTGTGATATCCTCGCGAGAAGCTCCAGCCGCTCGTGCCCATGGTAAGAGCTGACGGCCTCCTTTGTCTTGCCCGCCCTTGCCTGCTATCAACTTGATTTGAACCTCATGGAATTTGAGAAGGGGTGGGAGTTCAGGCCAGATGCACCACATATGCATATCGCTCTCTCGCAAAGAGACAGTACCTCCGGGCTTAGTCACTCTCAGCATCTCCCGGATGGCATCCACAGGCGCATCCAAATGGCACAGAACTTGATGCGCGTGGGTGATATCAAAGGTGGAGTCTGGAAAGGGCAGCTCAAAGACGTTGGCACGCTGGAACTTGATGTTGGTGACGCCTTGGGAGTCGGCGTATTCCTTTGCTCGAGCGAGAATCTCATCGGATATATCAGTGGCAGTGAGTTCTCCTTGGGGCATGGATTTTGCCAAAGATGCTGAGATTGTTCCAGATCCAGCACCTACGTCAAGTAACTTCAACGTTGGATTTTCTTTAGCCACAGCCTTGAGTTTTGGCAGTAGATGCTGGCTACTGTTCTCCGCAGTGCGCCATTCATGATGCTTTACTTCAGGAGCGGCATAGCCATGACCATAGTCATTATGTCCTGAAGTCATGGTCAATTTAGTTGGTCTATATAGTAGATCTTTCTTGGTTCAAGATGATAGTTGTTTATGCTTCTGGTGAGCGATTGTGTGATCTCATAAGTAGCTTGAAGTCGATCGGAATTCGGAGTTTGTTGGGTCTTAGTGCCGAATGAATCTCCGCACTTGAGGGGGGGCATCAACTCCAAGTGAGGGGGACCGTTGTGAACATCGATATAATGATATCACACTGCGATTCTATGCTAATCTAATGATTCTTATTGATGCATCTTCAGATTGAGATGAGTACCGCATTTAAGTTTAAATTGTTTCAGAACCCTTGGCAATGCTTGCGATTATTGCATTCGAGATCTCATTGCTACCGGGTACCTAGTAAGGAAGATCAAGATGCCAAGTCTATGCGGAGAAGAAGGAGAGGAAACTCCCCTGTTCAACTCCAAGATCAGGGAACCTCAAAAGGATTCACGCGCGGATCAACAACCCGGTAGTTATTAGTATATTAGTCTAATTCCAAGTAGTCATAAAAAAATCTGTCATTCACTAGATAACCTGGTGCAAGTCTCGGAATTTGCCTCTTGCAGTTCCCCGTGGGGTTAAGGTTATAAGAGACGAGCTGCCTTTTTTGACATTGGCGAGATGACAAATGATGTTGTATTTTGTGGCTGCAGATATTAGTTGCTTTGCTTCGGAGACTGGATGGAATCGAAGATCTTGGCCTCCTCACTGACAGCCTAGTAGTATGTGTTTCAGTAAAGAGAGGTTGATATGAAGTAAATACCTATGGAATCGTTATGTTGATACAGTACTGACTACCTACTGTATTGTATTGTATTGCAGTGTTCAGTAACTTTCGGAGAGTCCCGACGTCATGACTTTAAAACTGCAAATGATATTCCCCTATTGGTGTTTTCTTTACGAAGTACCCCTGCTGTCCATTGCAGCCATCATCTACGGGACGGCTTCTCGGTAGTGGCGTATTCAAACTCTTGGCCCTATGCACACACATCTCCCCAGGCTCTTGACAACTTTCAGGCTTGACAATTCAGCAAGCAATAGGCTGGTAGTCTTTACTCTCAAATACCGAATTACATGACTCAAGCGAGATAAAAGCACAGGGGAAAACAGCTCCGATACTGGTGTCCCCAAGCGACATCGGTCCTCCGCAAGCAAACTTTTCTCTCCCTTGCTCCGTGACTCGGCCGTAAAACCACCTGCTAATCCCGGCCAAGCCCCCATGCTTTGCGGGGTGATCTAATCCCCAAACGTATGGGGTTGGTGGGTAGAGCGACATTCGACAAGCAATTGTACCCCGACCTCGGCTCGCTTTTGATGGACGATCCTTGACAATTTGGTTTCTTTCACTGGCTGAATGTAAGCAAACAGAAAGGCAAAGAGAAATGTGAGTCGCTAGTTGGGTCCGTACTACCTAAAAACCCCAAAGACAGGCGGTCTCCGAGACATTGGGAACAGGGTCCCTTTATAAGTCCCATCATGCCCGGACTCTGTTGATCTGCAGTGCTCGTCTCCAATTCTTCTTCTTCTTTTTCGCGTGGCCTTTCCAACAACTCAATTCCTCCAAGGCCAACCGTTGAGTAGTAACAATGGCTCTGAATAACACGGAAAAAGATGGCAATGAGTCGCCCACATCCTATGACGACCCTGAGCGATCCAATGGTTCTCGTGATGTTATTCACACAGACGACGCCGATGTGGTTTGTCCACCAACTACAACTGATCGCAAGCTCATGACTAGAATTGATCTTCATGTAATTCCCTTCTTGTGCATTATGTATCTACTCGCTTTTCTCGGTTCGTTTAAACCAGTCCCAGTCCTGTCGCAAACAGCAACTAATCAATCGCGTGGCCTACAGACCGCGTCAACATCGCCAATGCCGACGTCTTTGGCCTCTCTGAAGAGCTCAACCTCGAAAAGACAGAATACAATACCGCACTTGTCGTGTTCTTCGTGCCCTATATCCTCTTTGAAATCCCGTCCAACATCTTGCTCAAGCGCTTCAAGCCCCATATATGGCTGAGTCTCAACATGTTTCTCTTTGGTCTCACTACCCTCCTTCAGGGTTTTGTTCAGAACTACAGCGGCTTGATTGCGACTCGTTTCTTCCTGGGTGTTTTTGAGACGGGCATGTTCCCTGGTGGTAAGTCTCACAACGATCTCTTGCGAAACCGCGCATCTCACTTACACTGTTCAAAACAGCCTTCTACCTCATCGGTATGTGGTACCGCCGAAACGAAGCCCAGCGCCGCTACTCGTTCTTCTTCAACAGCACCACCCTCGCCGGCGCATTTGGTGGTCTTCTTGCAGCTGCCATCGGCAAGATGGACGGCTTGCGTGGTTACGCCGGCTGGCGTTGGATCTTCATTCTTGAAGGTGGCCTCACCGTCTTCGTCAGCTTCTTCTTCTACTTCCTGCTGCCCGATTTCCCCGAGCAGGCGAAATGGCTCTCCCCCGAAGAGAAGCACTACGTCACCGCCAGATTGCGAGTCGATCAGGGTCACGCCGGCGCCGAGCGCAAGACTACCTTTGCCGATGCCCTCAACGTTCTCAAGGATTACAAGATCATCATTGGTGGCTTCATGTACTTTGGTCTTATCGTCCCTGCGTATGGCTACGCCTACTTCGCTCCTGGCATCATTCGCACGTACGGCTACAGTCCTATTGAGACCCAGCTGCACAGCGTCCCGCCGTGGGCTGCTGCTTTCGGCTTCTCTCTTGTTATCGCATTCCTTTCAGATAAGTTTCGACACAGAGCCAGCTTCGCCATATTTGCCATTCTCGTTGCCATTGCTGGCTTTGCCACTCTCCTCTCAGTCCACGATAACCACAAGGTTCAGTATGGCGCTCTGTTCCTAGTCACCATGGGTGCATATACCGCCATGCCGATTATCGTATGTTGGTTCAACATGAACCTAGGAGGCCACAAGAGGAGAAGTATTGGAAGTGCATGGCAGGTCGGCTTTGGAAACATTGGTGGCATCATCGCCGTGTATGCCTTTTTGCAAAAGGATGCGCCCAAGTTCATCCCAGGTTACTCTATCTGCATCGCCTTTACCATTCTTTCCATCGTTTCGTGTTTCGCATACGCATATGTGGTGTGGCGCCAGAACAAGAAGAGGGATGCGAATCCTCCTCAGGTCGAGCTCACGAACGAAGAGAAGGCAGAACTTGGTGACAATGCGCCTACATACAGATATTTGCTGTAAATGGACTTGAGTAGGCATTTGATACCCATAGTTTAGGATAGCGATTCGTGCTGTATATGTCCTCATGACTCAATGAAATACACAATGTACAAGGTGTTATATGAAGCAATATCAGTGAGTGGCCGGCCTGTCACTTGTAACAAACCGCCGGCCTTTCATGAGCAACAGAGGAAAAGTCAGGACACGCCATAAAACACAATATTTGAAATGTATAAATCCCCACAGCTTCTTCACATTGCACCTGTAAAGCCCAGCAAAGCAAAAGTCGCACCGTGGTTTCATTACCATGTATCGTCTATAACAGTAGAACAAAGGAGCCGCGGAATGAACTCACACGCTACCTACGTTACATGGAATCTCTGCCTGCGTGCTCGAAGTGTTTCGTACAGCGACTGAAAGTCATGACCAGATTAGAGAAATCGTAGTTATCTAGTTATATAATAGCACATATGTTGGCCGTGTGTAGATACACTCAAGCTAAGCCACTTTTGACATGCTTCTGCCCCTGTTCTAGGCGCGCCCTTCACTAAGAAATCCCCATCTAGCCCACCAACGTGTCAAGGTTAAGGGCATCATCCATCGACTCTTGACTGTCAGACTTTGCGGATTCACTATAATAAAAGCCGATTTCTCTATCGAGATTATCTTGACGTTTTTGTACATCATCTACATCGTATAACTCATATCCAATGGCCACAATTCGACACGCGCGTCGGGAGGGTAAGCTCCAATGCTTCTGCAAGACGTCATGATGCTAATCAAAGCTCTCCATTAGATGCTCCCACAATCCTCCAGCTCATCCAAGAGCTCGCCGATTACGAGAAAGAGCCTGATGCCAACAAGGCCACAGTCGAGACCATTCAGGCCACAGTCGCCTTTGCGCGATCTGACGCCCCTGACTTTGACGCCTCAATTGTACCCGACACCGAACCCATCTCACCAACTAAACCCGCTCGATGCCTCCTCCTTATCTCCCCTGAAGGCCAGGCCGTCGGCATGGCGTTATATTTCTACAACTATAGTACATGGCGGTCGCGCGCAGGCATCTATCTCGAGGACCTGTACGTGCGAGACTCGGAACGCGGCAAGGGATACGGCAAGAAGTTATTGAGCACGCTGGCAAAGCAAGTGCTTGCCATTGACGGAGGTCGACTCGACTGGTCGGTGCTCAAGTGGAACGAGCCCAGCATCAAGTTCTACGAGAGCATCGGTGCTAGCGCCATGAACGAGTGGGTTGGTATGCGAGTAGACGGCGAAGGCCTAAACAAGCTCGCCAGCTTGACGGATTGATAGATCCATAGCAAAAAAAAAAAGTAATTGTTGTTGCCTGGGCGAGCATCAAATCTACTTGACTTGTGAATGCTACTAGGGCGTCGGCTTGCCAATATCAGTGTCAGATGGTTTCTTCAGTGGCTGGCCCTTAGAATCGACGCCCTCAAAAATCTCAAGTTGTCGCCTTGATGGTGGAACAACAGGGTTATTCAAGGTACCCCAAGCGTATAATTCGCTTTTCTGACGCGCATCCGGGTTCAGCTTGGGAACGAATTGCCAAACTCGCTGATAGGCACGACGGAACCATCGCGGCGAAATTTCTGATTGCTTGTATCGAGTCTGGTATGGTTCCATATCCTTATTCTCCAGTCCAACAAAAGGCATGACCCGACTCGGCCTCTTGCGCTCAATCCTGTTGACGGGTTGGCTGGCGTACTTTTCCCAGTTCCAATCCGCCTCAGGCTCAGCAGTATGCATAGGTTTTGCGGCTGGACGCCTCTCTGGAATATTCCAGTCTTCTTCTTCCTCCTGAGCGCCTTTACTCAATCGACCAAGCAACTCCCAGTCACTGCTGCTGAGTGGAGGCAAAACCTTGGTAGCAGTACGTCGCCAAAAGTGTGCTTTCTTAGCCCTAATGACGTTTTCGGCGGGCGGCTTTCCCCAGATGGTCTCCTTGGGGATTTGTGCTTCATCATTGAGACTCTTTAAATCACGCTTGGGCCATGGTAATGTGGTGCTCATCTGCAAAGATCTTTGTGCCAGGAGGAGGGTTTTAAGCTTAGTCATGTCCCACTTGTCATAAAAGATAGGTTTGGTGATTTTCGGTCCACCTTGAGTCCGAGCCGAATTAGGTCCGGATTCTTTTCCTTCACTCGCCATTGTGTTTGTAGTTTCGACCTCGGGCTTGTTCGAGAAGGAGTTGTCTTTTACTGGTGTTTTGGGCGGCACGGCAGCGTTGCCTGTGGAAGTTTTCCTATCGGCGTCGGCTTCTTGAATCAGCGCCTCCAAGGCATCTGAGTCGCTAGGACCCTGTGTCCGTAGGAAATCTGAAAGAAGAGCTCGTCTCCGGGCACCTATTCTGCCAAAACTTTCCATTATAAGATCCTCCATCTTTGCTTTATCACCGCTGTTGGCTGCCCTTAGTTTGCGCAGCGCACTGGCAGCCTTGGCACGGTGCGCATCTTGTAGGCGGTCAGGTTTACGGTGTCTTCGAAATCGAGTACGGATGAGCGAAGTAAAGGTTGATTGAATAACTGGAGGGAGATAGGAAGATTCGCGGAGCATATGTCGATAAAGATGGAGAGGAGGGAGGTAGGTGGGAATTGCGGCATGCGGGCGAGGCATTGTAGCAGTCTGGGTGGTGAACAAGAACAAAAACAAGAGGAAAAGAGGCACAAGGCCTCGTAGGTGAGTTGCGACGAAAAGCGAGAAGACGACGCCAATATCAATGTAAAAGACTGGAACTTGAAGTTGGAGGTAATGATATCTGTGGATTTCTCCATTGTAATGGATTAGAGCTCTTGACGGTAAAACCCCGGTCATTCCGGCCTCCACTTAAGCTACGTTATTCGCATTCAGAGGGTCATGGAATAACAAAAGAAAGTAAACCTATAGCTGTTGTAGAGGTAGACATGATAAATTAGGTATTAGTCCTAAGTTGTTCTGTGCGGGTGGGCTGAGGAAATGACTGGGTTGTCTAGAATTGGACTCTACCTATGCATGGCAACAATACTACCAGAACGGCTCAGGTGTTCATCAGTACATCGCATTACGGTCTCTTGGATTAGTAGGTACCTAGGCAATAGTGTTTATGCAAATCTGTATTACCTGCCTAGTAGCTGATCGAGTACAAATAAATACATCATGTGGGAAGTAAATATTGGCCGAGAATAATATGACCAACAGCAAGTGGTCGCATAAGCGGCCTTGAGAATTCACGCATGGTCCAGGAATCAATGGCCGCAAGCGTCGTTTAAAATCGACTGGCCTGACAACAAGAAACAAGTGGTCATGGTCACTACAATGGGTCAAAGCTAGTAGGCCTCATATGGATAGAAGTGATGGGAGACTTCAAGTTGGCTCGAGCGTTCACGGTCTCTACGCGCTCTACGCGCGAGACACGTCAAAGAGCGCGGTGGTTCACGAAACAGACACGTCTCGATTAATTGAACGCATCTTTTTTTTTTGCCAAGGTACCTATTTCTAATTGCTCCATTCACGTCGTCAACCTAGGGATCGGGAGCCCGCTGCAAGTGAGCACAACCGAAAGAAAGTCACTTTGACGTGCATAAGCAGAGCATTCATTAGTTAACACGAGGATCAGCCTGCATCTACCGTCTGAGGTATATCCCTTTCTTGCAGCAACAAACTACCTTACGCAACTCTTTCACTTCAATACTTTCAATCTGCATTGTACTCAAATTTAATTAAACTTCCCGTCTATATCACGTCTCTACTTTTCCTAAAAGTACTTTCTTTTTCACCCGGCCAACTAAGCTACAGGCGGCTCAGTGCTCTCCCCGCTCATCTCCAGAGCGCCGTTCAGGTACCTGAGACCCTGCTGGGCCACCTGCAACTCCGCCCCGGCCCACAGACTACGGCACGGCGTTATCTCAAGGTACATACTCATTTCGTCTCTACTCCATCTAAACTCTGCAACCACCCAGTTTTCGAGCGCACAATACGATTCAAACTCGACCACGAAGCACATGGTCGATCCCGGATAACTGCTTTCAGCCTTATGCGGCGCCTCGACTATACTATATCATACTGACTATACTGTGCTGTACTTTAGTATCTCGCTTCTTGTTCTTCGCACATCTCCCTACATATTGTACATACTTGCTACTCTTCGGCCTATCCTTCTTTGCTTGCTGTGATGCTATCACACCTTTGACGACCCCATCTTAGCATATCGATCAAGAAGACATCAATCACTAGACACTCCCTACCCTCTCATACGACATGCCGTCGGCCTCACAATCTTCTCAACAGTCTTTCAGCATGAGCCAACAATCGCAACCCGGTATGGGTAACTCGTTCCACCGAGGCTATAATGGCGAGTCCGAAGGCGCAACTATCTACTCGGTACGCAACACTGTCTTTACAGATCACAGTACTATTCGATTACTAACCTACTCCATGACAGGCATCATATTCGGGCGTGGATGTATACGAGATGGAGGTCAATAATGTCGCTGTTATGCGCCGCCGCAACGACTCTTGGCTCAATGCCACCCAGATCCTAAAGGTTGCCGGAGTAGATAAAGGAAAGCGCACCAAGATTCTCGAAAAGGAAATCCAGACAGGCGAACACGAGAAGGTTCAGGGCGGTTATGGAAAATACCAAGGCACTTGGATCAAATTCGACCGCGGTGTTCAGGTCTGCCGCCAATACGGTGTCGAGGAGCTTCTACGGCCACTCTTGACTTATGATATGGGTCAAGATGGAGGTGTTGCCGGCCGAGGTGATTTTAATACTCCGACCAAGGAACAAGCCATGGCTGCACAAAGGAAGCGATTGTATAACCAGAGCGCAGATGGGAGGCCTAATGGGCTTAGTGGGACATTCTTCAAGAACATCTCGACCACTGCTTCACATGCAGTTGCCGCCATAAGCAAAGCTCGATTTGATTCACCAGGACCCCGAAGTCGAAACGGCCCCTCGCGAGCACCTTCCTTTAGTCGTCAAGCGTCAATGCAGAATGGTGAAGACTTCCCTGGCAACTCTCAACAGAGCTTCGCTTCAGATTATGGTCAACAGGTTGATTCGGCGTACTCGACACAACAAGTTAATAACTCGGTCCAAATCCCCGAAACCGAGCCTCCCCGAAAACGTCAACGAGTGACCATGACACCCGCCGAGAGCTTGAGTGGCTACAACCAAAATATGGATATGTATGCTAATGCTTTTCCTGGATCGCCAACCGAGCCCAATGAGTCTTTTATCTACACCCAAAGTGCCGCTCAGGATCGATCACCCGTTGAAGAGGGCAGTGGCCCTTTGCCGCCTCTCCCCTATGAAATGTCACCAGATGTCGAACTGAAGCGGAACATGCTGATGGGCCTATTTCTGGAACCGGCCAACACCGACCCCGCCAAGCACGACATGCTCCGTACTTACACACCATTGGAACTTGATATGCCAATTGACTTTCAGAGCCATACCGCACTTCACTGGGCTGCGACACTGGCCCGCATGCCACTACTTCGCGCTCTTATTGCTGCTGGTGCCTCCCCTGCCCGCGTCAATGCCTCTGGCGAGACAGCGTTGATGCGAGCCTGCTTGGTGACTAACTCTCAGGATCACAATTCGTTCCCTGATCTTCTTGAAGTTTTAGGTGGCACCATAGAGGCGCGCGATCACAAGGGACGGACAGTTCTCCATCATATTGCCGTTACAAGTGCGGTTAAAGGACGCAACGCTGCAAGTCGATACTACCTCGAAAGTCTACTAGAGTGGGTTGTAAGGCAGGGCAGCGCACCCAACAGCCAAAACACTCAAGCCAACGGAAATGGCCAAAGTAACTCACAATCTGCGATTCCAAAAATGGGCATTGCGCGCTTCATGAGCGAGATTGTTAATGCGCAAGACAGCGTGGGCGACACGGCCCTGAACATTGCCTCCCGTATAGGAAACCGCAGTATTATCTCCCAGCTGTTGGAAGTTGGCGCTGATCCAAACATTTCAAACCGTGTGGGCTTAAGACCACTGGACTTTGGTATTGGGGGTGAGAATGTTGAGGAGAGGACAAATGGCGAAGTCAATGCCGAGAAGAATGGTGCTACTGGAACAAATCAACCAAGTCGAGAGAGCAGTGATGAAATTGTGGCTTGTAAGTTCATTCTGGCCTGAAGCTCATGCAAACATTGCTAACTCACATAGCCATCTCTCATCTCTTGACAGAGACGGGCTCAGCTTTTCAAACAGAGATGAAGGCTAAACAAGCCTCCCTCGACACTCTTCACAGCACCCTTCGCACCACGTCAACGCAACTAGGTGAAGCCAGACGAAGTCTCGAGCATCTTAGCGGTACCCTTAAGAAGCAGCAATTAGCTCGACAAAAAGTCGCCAACCTATCCCACGCCCGCGAAGACGAGCAAGTACGCCTCATGCAGGAGCAGTCCCGGACCTCACAACCCAACCCTTCATCATCCTGGGAGACGGAGCTATCGGCTATGCTCGAAGCTGCCGACGACACCTCCGGTGGAGGTTTCAGCGGCGAGGGTCTTCTCCCCTCAGCAGCTGTTCTCCGAGCCCGTGTCCGTGCCGTTGAGGGACGCCGCGAGATGACACGAAAGATGGTCTCGGCCCTCAAAGGACGGAGTCGCGACGTCGAAGTCAAATACCGTCGTGTGGTTGCGCTGTGTACCGGAGTCCAAGAAGAAGAGGTAGACGCCGTCATTGACGGCCTGCTCAAGGCTGTCGAGAGCGAACACGAAGAGCTCGAGATCAATCGCATCAGACGTTTCCTCGGCGGAGTAGAAGGCGTTGTTCACTGATGGCTCTACGACAATCTCTCCCCAATCATCTTCTTGATTTTACAGCATGCCTTCGCAGCGCCTCCCGTATATTTTAATGACTGCATACACTGTACGATTTTGTTTTACCATCCTCATGGTGCTTTTGATACCCCCCGAAAAGCACCCACATCCTTTACTCGTGGTGGACTAGAAGAATTGGCGTTTTTATATCTGGCATGGTTCAACCGTACTTTTTTAGTTTTTGTTCTTTTACTCCGGGACCGAACTCGGGCGGCAGGGTTGAGTTGTCTTTGTCTATGAGAATCGGAAGTTGGACGATAGTTATCATTATACCTTGTTTTTGATGGAAAGGGAATTCTGAAGTATAAAAGAAGGAGATAGTTGATATAGGTTTTGATGAGAAACGGCGTACAACAAATGACACGATCAAAGAATTAATTCTATTGACTTATCATTATCCTGATAGTGTTGCAAATGCATGTTGGTTAATGATGACTGAAAGAGACGAGTAGTCTGTGTCTGCTCCTCTCTGTGAGAACTACTGTTTGTCCCCCGAACCAAACTCCAAACACCGTGCGATGCCAGTTATTCCGTAGACGTCCAGCCAAATAAAAATTTCCAGGGAGATCTTCCGAATTATTTGATAGCATCTTCATGCGACGCCGTTGCGGTATACACCTTCCCACCTCTCTTCAACGCCCCCTACCTTGCTTCTGAGTACCTTGATCTCGGCATCTAGCTCGTCCACGTTTCTCGAAAGAGCACTAACCTCCTCGAACCGTCTTGAGCCCTGCGCGGTCTTGATCATAGATTCGACCATAAAGCGCTGCTCCTCCAAAACCACCAATCGTTCTCGCAGCTCCTTTTCCTCTGACTCTAGCTGGCTGACTACTGTGCTTCCTTCACTAGGCGCTTGTGATGATGTTTCGGCGTCTGCGAGCTCCGAGTGCCGTAGACTCGATCCCGAGTGGCTATGTGAAGCGAGAAGTCGTGAGGTAGAGACGGCTGTAGATGAGGAAGCGGATGAGCGAGAGCGGAGCAATTGGGGAAGACTCTTGAGAGGAAGCATATTTGTGTGTAGGAAGCCGCTGGCGTAGGTGTATACAGCTATTTGTAGGCGGCGTTGCGTTGGGCTCTCGGTAGGGAGGTCACGAAGACGTTTCGCAGCAGTGCCGTACTTGGCGAAGCTATCAACCAAGCGTTTACGAATCTTTGCTGCTTCTTGAATCTGCGCGTGAGTCGGAGGTGGTTTGTTGAGGTCAATCTCTCCATTTTCCTTCTTTTCTGGCTGCAGGTTCAAAAGTACGCGGTGGAAAGATGGGAGCAGTTGTTGGATCCCACGTTCAAACTGTCTCAAGGTCTCGTATGCACGCTGGTCCGCAGGTTTATATTGCAATGATGCCGCAAAGTCTCGGGCGGAGAATATAGTGTGTTTGCATTCGCGACACATTCGGATGTCGATCCCAACTTGGCCAGGGCTGGCCGTCGACGGCGGTTTCTCGGTTGTTGAAGGTGATGTTTTTGACCCGTTCGCGTCGCTCGAAACATTGAGACCAACTTCAGAAGAGCATCCTGTTTGGGGATCGCCGCAAACTACCCTGCCACATATACGACAATGATGTCTTCTAAACGTCCAAGAGCCAAAATCCTGCTGGCAAAAAGGGCATTTTAAGACGTCGGCGTCTTCTTCCCAAGTGACGACGGATTGTTCGATGAGTTTGCGAGGGTTCTTCTGACCTGTCAACGATGTGACAGGTGATAGTATAGAGCCGTTCGGTTGTACGAGTTTATTAGGAGGGTTCGCTAATAGTTTCGTGAGCTTTGTTAACCGTTTTTCGAGCCGCGAGATTTCCAAATTCTGTCGTTCAACCTTTTTCCTCCTCTTTTCCGCAAACATGTCAGTATGATCGGTTAAGACGCCTTGATGATCGTTGTATCCTTCTCTTGATTTGAAGCATGTCTCACATACTCTTGCCCAATATCCACGAACTGGCTCATGTTGTGCGCTCCGACTCAACTTCATCTGATACATGGTGTGTTCTTCGCAGAATAATCGTCCACAATGTCGGCAGTTGATGCTACCGTTCAATGGCCCAAGACTCCTTCCACATGTCGGGTCGGTACATAAATCGTAGCTTGTCGATCGTTGCCAATGTTGTCGCGTGATGAGTTCGTCGGGATCAATAGGGCCTTCAAGGGGATTCTTTCCAGCAGCGGCGGACGGAGGGACAGCGGGACTAGACTCGTTTGATTCAAAGACGTCGAGGCCTCGTAGTTTTTGGTTGATAAGCGAAAGAGGTTGAAATCGTTTGGCCTTGAGAACCTGCTTGTCAAACCACGTCTTGACCTCGTCCTGTTCTTCCTCTGGAAGTTCTTGGTGATTGTCATCGATGTGTCGGTTTAGTTGCAAAAGAGTCATCTATTTCGAGTCATATCAATACTGATGTAGTATTAGATTATCCCAGCAGACTCTTACCATCTCTTCACTACATATCGGACAAACAAGTGCGCCGCTGTCAGCAGGGCCACCCTTCCCTTGAGCGCCGACACTAATGCTGTTGCCAATGTCCTGACCCTGAATATCTAGTGAGTTACCACTTATAGGCGGCGATATCGACGATGAGGCTATCGAGATGCTGCTTTCCGAGGCGGCCAAAGGACTTCCAACTCGAGGGGCATTCGCTGCCGGAGATGTCGGGGGAGCAAGGCCCCTGCCGCTGCCTAGGACACGGCCGCCGCCCAGTTTGCGGCCCGACATGATAGAGATGAGGTGTTTGCGAAAATAGCAGAGCAAAATAGGAGAGAGAAAGAGTGCGACCGCAGTTGGTCGAGCTCCCCTCTGGAGGGAGAATGTAGGACAAAGTGAGATGCAAGTTAATCGAGGGGAGACCCAACTGGTAGGATGGCCTGGTTACCCGGTGCTCACTGCTAATGTCAGATAAAGAGGTACCTTGTTCTAGCAGTTCGAAAGGCGGTGAGGAAGGTACTCCTGTAGCATGCGTCATTCCATTCCCAGGAAAGTTAGTCGTCATTCGCTTCCTCCCGTTCCCCGTCAAATGGATATTCTTTGTTATCGCAACCCCTGCATCCTTCCGATAAGAGTCAACCTTCGCTTCGTTTCGTTAGTTTACCTGAAAAATGACCCCCATTCAGAAGCCAGCATCAGCCCAGCCGGCGCTGGCATCTCCGGCATCTCCTCCCGAATCTTCTACTACTACTACTACTTCTTCTTCTTCCTCTAATTCCGATTCCGCTTCTTCTTCTTCCGCTTCAGTAGCTATGGCAAAGTCGTTTCCTCCCGTGCAGCCTGGAGGCAGCTTAATCCTTGCATGGCAGATTAAGCACAAGAAGGTGCTTGTTGTTGGCGGTGGTGAGGTACGTCCGAATCATCATCATCATCATCACATGCTCCGAATCTCGGAGGCATTCACTTGATGTTTTATCAATCACAATTCTACGGATGAAGCAATTCCTCATCACTTGTCTGACGCGTCTCTAGGTCGCTGCTGGTCGGATCCTCAACTGCCTAAACGCCGACGCCAACGTCACTGTCGTGTGCCCCAAGTCCGGTCTCAATGATGAAGTCGCCTACCGAGTTCGCGAAGGCCAAGTCTCCCATATCGATCGATTATTCGAGCCCGAAGACCTAGACGAAGCCAGCATGGTCCTCGTCGCCATCGACGACCCTGCCGCCTCGACCGTCATCTGGAAGCTTTGCAAGGAGCGAAAGATTCCCGCCAACATCGCCGACGTGCCGCCCGAATGTGACTTTTATTTTGGTAGCATTCATCGCGATGGACCTCTACAGATCATGGTCAGCACAAATGGCAAGGGCCCAAGATTGGCGGCGGCCATTCGGCAATTCATCGCCAAGCAGCTGCCCAAGAACGCTGGTAACGCTATCGAAACAATCGGTGAGTTGCGGCTCAGGTTAAGAAAAATGGCCCCCAAGCCAGAGGATGGACCTAAGCGAATGATTTGGTGAGTTGCTTTGAATCTGGTTAGTCACACGTAGAAATGCACTGACACGCGTGATGTCAGGATGTCAAAAGTTAGCGATACCTATAAGTGGGACGAGATGTGTGGCCTCACAGACGAAGATATGGATAACCTCCTGCTTTTCTATCCTGCTAATAAGGTACCTTCGATGGACGTCCTGGTAGCCCTACGTGGAGGTACCGACATCAAGAAACTCGACGTCTTTGATGGGTCATTCGGCTTCAGCGTGGGCGCATAGATATACAATAACGAAACAGGGAGCAAAGAACAGCGAGGTGGCGAAATGGTGCGAATCGTGGCGGAATGTTGTACGATGCTATACAAAGATTTATTTTGGCCAAGGTGTATATACGGATTGGAATATTGTCGCACAGCTTGCAGATCAGAAGGATCTGCCACACACTATCTTGCATGGAAACAGGAGCTCCTCGGCAGTATAACAGTCATTGGATCAATGGAGGAGAAAGGGCATTATTACAAATTGCTGTAAATGTAAAAATTTTGAATCAACGAGGCATCTAGATTCCTCGAAGCCGTCAGGTTGCTTGTCTCGTGATATCCCAGCAGCTCATTACCAGGGTTACAGCAGATGATTCGCTCGGCAGTTGTCATGCTCACATGTAAGCACTTTAGGGAGTCCTTGTGATGATCATTACTTTTTGTATTTTTTTTTTTTTTATCAAACTTCTATCAGATCAAGCTTTTCAGTATATTTTGCTTTTCTATATGTCGTCATGCATTATAATTTGGTATCATGAAAGCCTCTACAGTTTAAGGAGGGGCTTGTAGGTAGCGGTCTTCTCCTTCTCGTCATCAAAGACGTTGATGTCCCAAACAGGCTTGTCTGAAAAGGTTATTAGTACAGTTTCGTAAATGGAACTTGATGGTGGATATAAACTTACAGGTGTAGGGGATGTTGAATCGTTGGGGCTTCTCGCCGAACTTGTTAAGCTCCTGGATAGCCTCCTCGTCAAGCTCGACCTCCTCGAAGTTGCTGCGGATACGAGCGGGAGTGACAGACTTGGGGATGACGATGTGGCCGTCAAGGGTGGACCAAGCGAGGATGACCTGGGCAGGAGTAACCTCCTTGCCCTTGGACTTGCTGAGGCGCTCAGCAATGGCCTTGACCTCGGGTGTGTTGATGAGGAGAGGCTCGCCCCAGGAGTTGTTGCCGAAAGCGGAGTAGGCAGTTAAGAGGATGCCCTTCTCCTTCTGGTAGGCGACAAGGTCGGGGTTGGGAAGACGGGGGTGGCGCTCGACCTGGTTGATGGCGGGAGTGACACCGGTATCCTTGATGATTGTTTCGAGCTGAACGAGAATTAGCGATGCGCATTATGAAGAAGCGGTGGTGGTTTCAACTTACGTGCTCCTTGTTGAAGTTGGAGACACCAATGGAGCGGACCTTCTCCTTGGGCAGCTTGGTAACAGCCTCCCAGGTCTGGGAGAGGGTGACACCACGGTCAAGGCCAGCCTTGTTCTCATCGTTGGCGTCGAGAGGGAAGAGTGTGTTTCCGTTCTGGAAGGGAACGGGCCAGTGGATCAGGAAAAGCTGTGAAGCACATGTTAGTGATGCTTCGAGTGGGGAAACAAAGGTTCAACTTACGTCGAGGTACTCAAGACCGAGCTCCTCGAGTGTGTCGTCAAGGGCACCAGCAACCTCCTCAGGGCGGTGCTTGTTGTTCCAGAGCTTGCCAGTGATGAAGATATCCTCACGCTTGAGGCCATCGACCTCAGAGAGAGCCTTCTTGATACCCTCACCAACCTCACGCTGGTTCTGGTAGATCTTGGCAAGATCGAGGTGGCGGTAGCCGGCCTTGAGGGCCTCGTAGACACCGTTGCCAACCTCACCGGGAGCGGCCTGCCAGGTGCCGTAGCCGATCTGGGGGATCTTATAGCCCGAGTTGAGGGTGACAGTTCGGCCGAAAGACATGATTGCGATGTTTTTGTGGTGAAGAAAGGGTGTGAATGTGCTGTGAGAAGAAGATTTATGAGAATGGAGAGAGAGAAAGAAGAGAGGAAAGCTCGAATAAAGGAGGTAGCAGGCGGACGAGATTTATAACGATGCAACCGCCAGAGACGCGAGGGGAGAGACGTGTTCCATACTAACTAACTATGACACCAACTGAGGACCCATCCCACGTCTACATAGTACATACATACATTCATTATCCACATGTCCATGTCCAAGTTGGCTTGTATTGCACGTCAAGAACCCTGGTGGTGACGGTCTCCCCCTCTACGTAGGTACCATGATTATCCAGGTACAGATATAATCCAAATCTGGTAGAGCTCCGAGTCCTCTATAGAGAAACTGATTCGTCAAATAATTTCGCCATCGAGAAGCTTCTACTAGTCACAAAAAAAATACACTTACCTTTCCAAACTGCCGTGCCTATCACCAACTCAAGAGACAACACCAACAGCTCAAAAGCCCCACGTCAAGCTCCTTAGCTCCCCGCTGTTTGTTCTCCTCGAATGAGATCATTGACCCATAGTTAGAATTAGAATGGAGAAATGAGGCTAGAAAAGGCCGCATTCCCTAGCGCTATCTCATGGTCATGTTGCGATACGTCTGAGAATGATATCAGCAATTCATGGTTCCCGTGGGGTGAAGTGAAGCCCCTCACTCCAAGTTTTGCTTTACTCCGAGTCAGGTTTAGAAAGAAAAATCTGCTTTGCCGCTAGTAGCAGTGAATATGAAGCTTTCATTGGCACGGCTAGGATTTGGGGATTTTCTAGCCAAGGAGAAAAAGTCCGGAGAAGATGGACTCGTTGTCGGGAGGCGCCATGGTTTTGTCATGAGGGGGAGGGGGAGGGGTCGTCAAGCGTCAAAGCGGCATTTGACAACTCATGATGCTCGTCTTTACCTCGGATGAAAGATTGAGCGATTAGGTCATGTCTCCTCTAAATTTCTACAACACCTTCATTTGTCAAGCCTTTCATAAACCCAGCATCTTGATGAGGTGCGTTTATAGATTCATGATGGCATCAACTAGTTTCTAGAAACGGTTATGTACCTTGATCCCGTACATGCTATGCAGCGACTAGGTTATCATGGCGGCTGTTTATTGAGCCGCATCTATGATCGCGATCTGGCGGGCAGAAGTAAGATCATCAACCCTGTATGCTATGCATCTCAACTATCTTGGCTGAATACTTATCTCAACCTTTTATCATTCGGCGGTTTCGACAAATGACGCACGCATCTCCATAACCTAGATACAATATGAACTGATTGCTCTATGCTGTCACTTCTGTCCAGAACCTCATATGTGAAGCCCCTGTGATTCAAAAACTCTTTCTACTTTTTTATCGTAACAGGACTTACTTTTCCCTGACTGCCACTGTTAAGATGGTCCATAGAGAAAGCCTCCACTACCCTGGGTGATCATTGACAAGCCGCTGTGCTGATGAAAGCGTGGTGCGAGCCTAGGTTCTTGGAGTTTGGCTTCTTAAATCCAATGTTGAACACCGCATCGTCAACCCGATCCCATCTCATCGGCGTCAGCTTCTCCTTTCCCTTTCTCTTACTTACCTTTGTTGCATACAGAACCCCTCCTAGAAGGCTTCTTGTCCATATATCTCAGCAATTCTTGTTGAATACTCCTTTCAATAGTCCATCGGGTGAAGTAGGGGCTGCATTCTGGGGATGAGGGACCTGTCGAGGGGGTGGTACCGGAGGGAGTAAAGGCTGAGGCTCAATATCAAGCTGTTGTATGACTCCTTGAACAGTCCTGGCATCGCCGTGGGCTCTGGGAGGTGATGCTTCGTACAAGTCTCAGTCAGAGGACTCTGAAGTGCCCAAAGAATCTTCTTGTGCCTCTATATCACTCGGCTCAGGGCTGAGCTGTTTGAATCGCCGGCGATGTGCCTCCTTCTTACGCCTCCTCGCATCGTGCCACATCTTCAGCTAATAGTTCTGACGGTCTCCAAATAGCATACCTCTCTTCAACCAGTCGGCCAAAGGTTCTTCGAGCGACTATTCTAGGACAGGGTTTTTGTTCCAGGCATTCTTCAGCTCTTTCTTATGCTTCTTTGTCTTTTCTGTGAAGGTCTTCTCGAGCGCTTTCCAGATCTCATAGTTCGCTCGTCTTTCCTCCTGATCTAACTTTGCACCGAATCTCACGAACCTTCTCGGGGATTAAAAGACCACTGGCCCTTTCTGACTCCAATTTGTTCTACCAAGCATTGTAGAACATCATCTGGGGCTGGAAACCGGGCTTTTTTATTTGTCGGATAGATAGGCTGGTGAAAAAGAAACGAGCCAAAGCGTTTCATGTCGCCCTTCACCTTGCCGAAGGATTCTTTCGGGTCAGATTTGATCATGCCCTACATCTCATCAAGAAAGCGAAATACGCGCGTAACCCTCTTCTGTGGAACGTAAGTCTCATCAGATTTAAACCTGTCAAGCTTGAAAGGGTCAAGAAATAAACACCGCCTAAAGCACAACTTCGCTCCCATGCGCCGCAATTCCGCCATAGCCTAGCACGAGTTTATCATCATCCGAGCGACAAAAGTTCACTACCAAGAGCATCAAAAGTAGGACAGTAGAGATCCAGGTATTCTGCAATCTCTGCTAGCTTATCCAATCTGTCGATGGTATTGCAAAGCAGATTGGAGAGGTTCTTCCTCATATCGTCATCCTCCTCGCATTCGTCTATGTACCTCTTCAGTCGGGCTGTTACCTTCCGCATATCAGTGTACATGTTATTGGTTTGCAATAAAGTTCTCAATAAGCTGAGCCACAATCTCTTGATTGTAAAGATCCCTGACCATCTCACAGCTTCGCTTGAAATATTCCTCAAGGTTGAGGACATTCCCTTGTTCGTCTTGGATGTTTCCCTCTGCAAGATGAATGACTGTGTCCTAAATATGACGTTCTCTGCCGAGAATGAGTCTGTTCAACTTGAGACATATCTTTCCAACCAAGTGACTATGTCCTGACATTTCATCCCTGAATCCTGTGTGAGGCCTGCCTGAGTCGAAAGGTGGTCACTTCTATCTTAGCCGAAGGTAGTACATCAGAATCTTTCCCTGGGAACTCATGTTCTGTCCTGCACCACTTTTCGAGGCTTTCACAATGACAATCATAAGAATTAGTTGGATCTACCATAACGATGTTCTTCCCAAGCCTCGCCGCATGACAAGTCCTTTCTTGAATATTGTCCACGTTATCGAGCGTTTCAGCAGTTCTGGCCCTGTACTGTTCCTTCTCAAGGGTTAGAGGGGCGGCAAGTGGCGAAGAAGTACCATCCACTGTTATTGCCAGCGCAGTATATATGTTTTAAACCCCGGTTGGCAATAATCACCCCAGATGAATTATAGTTGTTTGTGGCAGGAAACGGGTTATATAAAGCGGTCTGGTTCAAGCAACAGGTAGATAACAAGAATCAACACCAACACTGAGCGATATTATGATGTGAACAAGGACATCAGTCCATTGAATTCTTTAAGTAACTGATGTAATGGCCCGTAAGAGCGCTGGGGCAGTTGAAGTCGGACCATAACGACAGGAACAAAGCAAAGAATCGCGAGTCTGATCGATACTACAATAAATGTATCGAGGCACCTGTCTTTTCGTCAACAAGAAGGCTTGTTCTAGTGCGTTTGTCGCCTCTTTTCCAGCACCCCTACTGGCAAGTTCGGGGGTATGGTTCAAAGAGGGATTCTCCAAGGACGAGTTCTTTGCTCTCTTCAACAAAGAATGTCCACATTGCGGGGTGTCCGAAGCACAGTGCAATAGCAGAGCCATTTTGAATGAAGATCCATGTACAAGGCACTTTTTTTTGCCCTTGTTGTCTAGATGCTGTGTCTTCTGGGCTATTTAGGATAAGATCTGATACGCAGAGTACTGTGGTCTTAGCCTGGGCATATTTTTGAGGTTTGTGATGCATCCCATGATCGTACAATACCAGAAATGATATCCAACTTTGAGTCATTGAGATTGGAAAAGTTGAGAGGTGCATTCACTGCATTGTAGCTACCTGATCAGTCCGGGCCCGGTGTAAGACGTTCATCAGTGATTAGTCATCAATCTCGCACGCGATTTCCTTCAATCCAGCCCAGGCTCGTCAACCATCACGGGAATGTCTACACGATACCAAAAAGAAGACTTGAGCAACTTATGAAATATTTACGACGCGCCTTATTCATGCTTTAACCTTTTTGGTGCAAAAACGGCTCTTATTTCGCGTGGTCGCGCTAACAACGACGCGCCGCCTTTACACAACCAGTTCAAAAGAAGTACAGCCGGCCACACAAAGAGCCCTGGATCATAACAGAAAGATACTTCATGCGTAGCAAACGAGTATCAGCAAGTTTCTTCACTTTTCATAATGGCACGTTTGAGCCAGCAAGGCACTGGCTCAGCGGAGGTTCAGCAATCGCCAGCTCGATCAGTCGAAACTGCTTCTGATAACGTCAACGATGATTCGATTCCTCCCTTCTACAACACAACCTTTTCAACCCACCGCGTTTCTCCCCTGCACATTGGTAAAGCGCGACTCACAACGCAACGACTTCTCGCTCTTGCCGGTCGTCTACGCGATACCCTTGTCGGCGACGTAGTCCGAGGCATTCAGCTCAGATTGGAAGCAACAGATACGTCCATGGGGCAGGTTGGAGCTCTGAAAGGAATTCGAATCGACTGGTTTCGCGCGAGTACATTCTTAGGAGAAGATGTCAACTATTCTGAACTTGAAGCCCCGCGTGGCGACCAGAGCCAGCTTCCAGATGACCAAAAGCAAGGCCTTTGGATAAGTATACAACACGAGAATGCTGCGTATGCTGCCATCCTTCTCCCCGGACTTTCTGAATCGTCATCCTCACAGTTAGGAGAAGGCCAAAACCGCTTTCTTCATTTGCCGCTAATGCTAATGCGGATGCCTCAACAGCTTAAAAGCATTGTGGCAGACTGGCTGGCTGCTTCTTTCGACTGTCGCGTGAGCCGGGTGGCGTTGGGAACAAAGACCATTCTTGGGGTTTGGGAGAGCTGGGTCGCGAACAACGGACTTAGTGATCGGGGCAGTGATTTTACTGTGACACTGGCATTCAACGCGCCGTTGCCGGCCAACGACGGCGCAGCAGGTATTGACAATGAACAATCTCAGGACGAACAGATGCTCGCCTCAGGGCTTCGCTCGATTGAGATCACTATATCTTCTCAAGACCTTCGACGTTTCGTGCGTGCTGGAGAGAAGAGCCATGCCCCGGAAGATGCCTCTTGGAAAGGAGACGCTCGCGAACGTCGTAGGCTAGCTGGAGGGAACACGGATGACGGCTGGGCTTGGCGAACAAAAGAGACTTCTCAATCATCCCCTTTTACCGAAGCCTTGGGAAGCTATCTGCATCATCACCTTGCATTAAATCTCTTCCACCCTAGTGTGCGCGTTACTCAAATATCCTGTGCTGGTTTTGTGCTTGGCCAAGGACGAGTGAAGATCCTAATGCCCGGCGAGGTAAGCCAAAGCCTCTCCCGAGCTGCTTGGGCGTTTGTGGCGCAACTTGGACAAAGAGTCAGGGGCGAGCAGCTACCACAGCTATTTTCAGCTCAATTTGGTGGTTGAAGATGGTCAGAGAACAGCAGTACGCTATCGTCGAGTCTTTCTTAATTCAACTTTGGCCTCTTTCCAGCAGCAGCCGATGCACCAGGAACCCGAACCTTGTACCGGGATGCCAGGCATTTCTTTGTGCAGAATCTTGCTTCGGGCAGCTGAATCATGCTTGTATGCTGGTCATGATCAAGCATGAAAGAACACCGCAGAAGGTGGCGACGAGCAACTCGGTACAAGAATGCACCTGGTGTTTACTGCCCGACGGCATTGCCGCGACATGCTGTGTTGCACAACAGGAATTCGATGATAGAGTCCTGCCGTTTGGACGCAACAACGATGCTATTACTTCACAGATCATCCTTCAGAGGTGACACCCGGTTCAACTTTGAACTTATCCTTGTAGCAAAGAATCTCTTTTGCTAGCATTCCCTAGTCATAGCATTCCAGCATGAAGCAGCCTCGGAATCCATTGCAACCGATCTGCGGACTGCATGTTTCACTTTCTTGCAAGCCGTTGGTGAAACTGAATCATGTCAGATCTTGACCTAAGTTCCTTGCTGTCAGCAACCCTGCAGCCTTAACTGGCTTGGAGAGACTGTTCAGCATGGAGCTGAACATGGTTGAGGCAACGCGCGGCAGCCCATTTTAAGAAGAAAAAAAAAGGATGCCGCTAGAAGTTATGGCCTGTTTGTTGATCTAGTCAGAAGCCCGCCCACGATGTGGTACGGCTTGTGATCTGTGCTTCCAAATTAAGTGCCAACACACTCACTTAACTCAGCCTGGATAATAGTGAGGAATGGTCATAAATCCATGTCATAAGGATGAGATAAGATGAAGATGACAACTAAAACCGGGCTGTGTTGCGAGTATTTGTATCTACCATCGGTTTTTAGAGACGATCAATTTTATCCGGTGCCCGAAAGGACAACAAGAAGGATGAGCAACACGCCTTTGGCTTCACAGCAATTGCAACTTTCTGTTTGGAAAACAAACGTCTCTCTTCTCTGCCACTGTCTGATGGAGTACTTGGTTCCAGCAGTCCCAACAGGCGTCTGACTAGATGTGCGGATGTGTATATACAAGATCGACGGTAGAATGGCTGACAGAGCCTTAAAACCGCAAACCAGACACGCCACAGCGGAACAAAGCTGACGCCAAGAAGGACATGCAGCCTTTTATTGCATTGCCAAGTACTGCACATTTGAGCCTCCGAATTCGATTACAGGGAGTACATGCATGCTCTTGATAGTTTGGTCAATTCTTTGCAGTCAGTTGTTTCTGACAATAACAACGAAAGAAATGAAACAGATTGTCAAAAAGCACAGTCCTCTGTGATTGGCGTTGGTATGACTTTGTTATGAACCCTCCGGTTCATGAGAAGCGTCAGCTTAGCTCAGACTCTAGTTGGTGGCTGCGATGGACGTTGATGCCTTTGTCTTGTCTGTCAAGTGCGGCACAGACGGGAGTTTTCCTATCTTTGGAAACACTTTGAGAGCCGCAACAATCTGACCACTTAACTTGACCACTAATGGGCATGCTTTCGTCTTTCTTATTGGGGCAACCCGACACGAGGAGAACTCCAACGCAACTATGGCTGTTTCACAGATGTAAGCTCGTGTTAGACAAAGCAAGACTGTCCAGCTGCCAACATCGCCACGGTTCATGACAACCTGTCTTGATACCCACACGCACTCAAGTGCATGGGGGCTGAATGGCAACTGCAGCTGTGCCGGTGCGTGGAGGCAATAGGTGCTAGTGTCAAGGACGAAGAGGCAAAGATATCGAGGCTTGTTGGGCTCGATCCAGTTATATCCATGCCGCCCAGAATTTGGGGTGTATAATGCCGCAGGCCAGTCTCTCGAGAAATGAAAGGAGGGTTACTCTGCTTGAACAGAGGCTGCCGATTCGATGAAAGGACGCAAGAGCCCCATGTCTGCTGAATTCCTGGAGCAGTCTTGATTCTGTCCTGTTTCCTCTGTCCTCGACCATCCCTCTTCCTCCTCTTTTTCCTGGCGCAGTAACATCTGACAGTCTATCCCCCACGAAATCATACCATCATTCTTCAACACCCTATCCCAAGGACAGAAGATCGAGGCCAGTATCCAAGATGTCTGAAGCTCGCCAGCATTGGGGTCTTGCTTGCACCAACGGTGGCCAGTTCTACGTCTGTGAAGACGACGATACCCAGTTTATAGGCTGCTGTGTCAGTGATCCTTGCGGCAGAAATAACGGCACATGTCCGGAAGGCGATTTGCGCTCCACGACATTCGACTCTGATACTTACGCGATCCTTCCTTCTCAAGACTGCGATAACTCGCAAGGTGTGGAAAATTGGTATACCTGCGCCTTCACTAGCCCGCCGTTCCTGGGGTGCTGCAGTCAGAATGCTTGCACATCGGGATGTCCGAGGAACAGACTTGAACCAGCCAAACTATCCAAGATTGAGAATAATAGACTTGACTTTCTTCACCCCAGAGAGCGCGAAAGTACTACTGTGTCCACCGCTTCTGGGACGGCCTCTGCAACGGCTTCTAGTACTGCTGCAGCTGAAACGGATGGGGACGAGGGCTTGGGTACTGGAGCTACTGCTGGTATCGCTGTGGGTGCGTCGTTGGGTGGATTACTCGCTCTGGTTCTGATGGCCTGGGTGTTTTGGTGGAGGCCCCGACAGAAGAAGAAGAATGAGCAAGAAAGCCATGCGGCTTATGGTGTCCCTGGACCGGCACCACAACCGCCAGTGAGCGAGCATCCATACTCGCCTTCACAACAGGGCACACTCCCAGCCCAGTCTCCCATGAGCGGTTACCAATGTAAGAAAACATCATGCGTATGCTCCTGGCGTGTACTAATAGCCATAGATTCGTTTAATTCCACACCTACTGTTATAAACCAGCATCATAATGGCGACTCCCCCATGGACCGGTTTCCGAAGTACTCGCCTCACATGTCTCATGCTGAACGACCTCAATCCTATGGACACTTTGCGGAACATGGCCGTACAAGCAGCCCCAGCCTTCCGACATACCAGCAAGCATATGGACAACAGCAGATACCGGTTATTTCAGAGATGGATGGCACTACAACGGTTCGGCAGGAGATGAGTACTGGACCAGAACATAATGTACAACACGGTCAGAGTACTGCGTCTGATAATCAGGAGCAAGGGTCGGACATTGTGAGATGATTTGAACGAGCGTGGGACTTGATATCATATGGGTTTCGAGACTAGACTAAGAGAGGAACTTTAATAGGACAGGTCTCAAAATCTGATGCGGCATTGGAAAGATGTTTGGGTCAAAGGATGTGTCTGCGGGCTATAAAGACTGTAGGTCAGTGCACGTCACGACTAGAGACATTCGCAATTTATTTATCCATGTAGATGCTGCCAATATGCTTATATTTTTTGTGAATCTTGTCTATAATTTCTTTCTAATCTTTATATTCTGACAATACCTTTGCCCAAACTGAGGTGGGTTCTCTGCCATCTACCCTAGAAGAACATGTCTTAGCTAGAGTGTGTGATACAGCATTAAAAGCCAAGGCATATTCTCTCTCCGACTGTTGTCCAACAACAAGCTTGGGCTTGCGTGGACAGACACTCTCTATCACGATACAAGGTTATTTTGCTACAGTAGCGATTCTCATCGAGATGGTTACAGCCGCATCAACAACGCCAAGATGGCACTTATGTCATCCCGCTTCCCCCCAGACCACACAGAAACAAGCGCTCGACACCACCCTTGAAGATTGCCCAGGGATATGGAACTTGGAAAAGACTTGTTATGACATAACGGTCTAGAATCTGGTTGTTTCACTCTAAGATTTGCGACGTCATGGCGTGTAATGATTGTTTACTCGGGGCATGCTCAAAGAATATATAAAGCTGATTTTAATCAGTACTATCCAGACTGTCCGTTAAGACCACTACTTTACCATATCTGAAAAGAAAAAAAAACAACTAGAGACAAGACCAACAAAAATGAATTCCGCTGGAGACAGATCCGTCATCTCGAATGACATGCAGGAGCTTCGTGAGGGCCGCGAGGAAACCTCCAACAAGATCCAAGGTCACAAGGCCAACTTGTCTAACCCCAGTATGTCTCTATGTCTCTTTTTTGTATATGGTGGGTGTGTGATGACTGACAGTGAATTGACATAGACACGAGTGAGGCTAGCAAAGAGAACAGCAAGAAGGAGATTGAGAGGCTTGGTGGTGACGACAACTTGTATGGAAAGGAGGATGAGCCTCGAAGCAAGAGTGCAGCGGAGAACTTGGAGGGAAGCCGTGTTGGTTGAGCGATTGTTAACGGATTAATGAATTGAGATCTTAGCTTTTGACTTGGTATTTTTTTGTGTGAATGACTCAAAGAAGAATGTTGTTTGGAGAGGAATTGACGTAGAAACACATGTTTAAGGAATCTTCATGTCTCACTGTCTCCACCAAATGCACCTTGTGATGCTATTCCCGGCTCCGGATTCGGACCCGAAAAAGCTGGTGTCTGTCGATCAAAGCAGAATTTGAACTGGAGCTCCAGTTGCTGGTCATTAGTTGACATGTACGGATTTGCATGTCGCATCTCTCTCCTACTTATTAGTTATTGCTTGCTTGTATCTTTCCTACTGTCATATAATAGATAGCCCAGTCAACTGTTATTCTGTAACATCCGTCCGACGTCACATGGCTACGGCAGCATAAAGAATAAAACAATTTAATTTACGCTAGCTATCCCTTTCATGCAGGAAAATTCCCGTAAACCAAATCATAGTCAAGATTTTGTGGATTCGGGCGATTATGAGAGTCATGTTTTCCTTCTGAATGAAACATATGCTTGCAGTATTGGGCATAGCATACGGATACCGGCAAAGCGGGCGGATGATCGGCACACGCTGCAAGGTCTAGGAGTTTGTCATTGGTAGGATATACTGTTTCTACGGTGTTGAACCGGGAGAATTAATGCCTAAGAAAGAAAAAGAGAAAAGAAAAAAAAAAAAACCAATGTTGCTGGTTGTGAATAACTTCAAGTTGTTGACTGTCCTCTGCTGTGTTGATATTGTTGATGAGCACGTGGTTAACCGATAGCTTCTTCTTCGACCCGAGTCTTGGTAGCCAATAAAAGGAATAGACCATGTCACTCCCATCTTCATTTGGTGCAGGAAAAAAAAACAACCAGTGACAAACATCGATTTATATCCGTTCCATAACCGGCGGATCTGCGCTGGCTGGTGAAGGTTGAGAGGTGAGGTGATACGTGCTCGATCTTCTCACAAAAAGAAAGCCTCGCATGTAGTATATCCGATATGAGCAACGACAGGTTTAGGCCAAGATCGACCCTGACTGACTACTGCACTGCAAGGATCTATCCGTCATTAGATCTTAATAGCTCTCTACCCATGCAAGGGCTGTAAATAAAAAGCACAGTCAGATCTACCCAAGTATGTATGGATGTATGTACTGGACCCTTCCCGCAACTTATTAGCCCAAGCTTTTTCTCTCCCAATCTCTCTGCTTCAACATCATGAAATAAGGGACGAATACGAAGTTTAAGGGAAGGCGTTTGATGGTATTCATCTTGTTTCTCAGTGCCTATTTTCTTGTCTGTCTGATAAATAATCTTGGCACCGGCCCTTTTTTTGCCCCTAGAGGCCCGCAAGACCGGGATTGGTTATCTCAAGAGCTACTCTTTTACCTGTGGGATATCTTCCCATCACCCTTTACTTTTACTTTCCCAACAGACTGCCTCATAACATACACAACGTCATAATACATTCGCAGCAGCATTCAGAGAAGAGTATATTGAAGAGATGAAGGTCGTGGTAACAGGGGCGACGGGTTTTCTCGGCAACGAGATTGTCAGGCAATGTCTTTCAGATCCGCGCATCAAAAGGGTCGTTATCCTCACTCGGAAAGCTGTATCGATGGATATTGAGAGTCATCCTAAAGCAGATGTTGTCATGGTTCAAGATTTTATGAGATTATCCGATCAAGTTCTGGGGCAGCTTGAAGGAGCCTCGGCTTGTTTATGGTAAGGGTTACATTCACACTCTTATCACTCACAGCTACTCATCGGTCATGAGAGGCTAATGCTCAAACAGGGCCATAGGAGGACGCGCCGATCAACTCAACAACGACAAGGCATCTCTTCACCACGTCAACGTCGATCTACCACTCGCCGCCGCAAAGGCCATGAGCGAGCGCATTACAAGGCCAGGCACAAAGTTCAACTTTGTCTTCTGTAGCAACAGAGCCGCCTCCAAATCATCATCACTCCTCTCCCTCGGAGACGCGCGCAAACCCAAATCGGAGGCGGAAAAGGGTGTATGCGAGATTGCAGACACCAGCCCTGAAACATTTAGCGCATTCATCTTGCGGCCCAGCGCCATCCTCACCACAGACGCGCCCAAGAAGCGGCGCATCGTTGGGAGCAGTGGCGTCGACGTGGGACAGTTGGCAAAGGTCTTTGTCAATCTGGCATGCGAGGGAAGCAGAGACCGCGTCTTTGACAATGATGCTATACTAAAGATGTAGCCTCGTCTCGGTGTCTCTGTACGACGTTTAGCGATGGAGTCTGTCTGTTTGGGCTGCAGCCATTTTTTTGTGGACTTGCGGAGCATCGGATGATATGCCAAGCATGGTGAAGGATTCATTGTATCATTACTGACTGGATCACGATATTAATGACATAAAAAAACATTCAAAACAGTCGACTATGGCTCCCAGGCGTTGATGTTACAGTACTCTTGACTTGTTTCATACTAAACTCCAGTCCTAACACTTCCTCTACACTTCGGGTTCAGACATAGAAGAGGTTAATACAAACTGCGACCTCAGTCAGTTACCGGTATTGTAATTTTCCCACCAATGTCAGCCTTGCTCTGTTGATCAACTCTGATAGGTTCATCATCTCAGTCTAAGTCCAAGATTAAGACTTTATACTATACTCATCACAACTCAAGGCAGTAAAGGAAGCATTGTTTTTTGATATGAAGTTGATTCAAGGGGGAGGTTTGAAGACGTTCTCGCCACCCCGGATCATCAAGTGGCGACGATATGGTTGTTCAGACGATTCATCACTCGCCACGGATTCAGTTCGCTCAGGTTGAGCGAGACCTTCGTTCTGAGTATTCGGAGATCCAAATCCCAGGCAGGTAGACCACGAGAACGAAAAGAACGAGAAGAAGTCCTCTTCATCCTCGTCCTCATCGACATAGGTGTAGTAGGCCGTGGGATGCGCAGGGAGTTTGTGCATCATGGTATACGGCTGTACATACCACGCGAGGCACGGAGTATCCCGTGTCGACTCGTTTGTGTTAGAGTCGTCGGGCGTGCTGTCTTCGGACATGACATTCCGTGGATCCGCCGGCATTTCATCGTCGGAAGGGGAAATGTCTGTTTCATGAAGCGAGCACGAACTATCTGGCCTCATCCAGTTCAAGTCTACCTCTGGAGGAGCTTGATGTGTCGCCATAGAGTCTTTCCCAGAATGACCATGCTGCTGGATGAAGGTGGCGTACAGGAGGTCAGGGTTCAATAATCCATTATACTCACTGCTCGTCGGGGTGCAGATAGTTCTGCCGTCGTCACTGTCTGTGTCTGAGTTGGAGACAACACTGGAGGAACGACTAGTCTCCAGTAAGGGGGTTGTCTCCGAAGGGGGCATCTGAGAATAGGAGTGGCGGGTCGACATGGTGAAGAAATGTGATGAGTGCTGAGAAAGAGTTGACCAGTAACGTCCCAAACTTGGATTTTAGGTCAAGAAGCTGGTGATATTTGCAAAAGAATTAAACTATTGCGGCGAGAAATGAGTTCGAAACTTGGATTGAGATTCAGAAAGGAGAGAGATTGGGGATTTGGTAGGAGAATATCCGCCCTTTATATCTTTGGACAACCTTACTGGGCTGAGGTAAAGGTTAAGGCCTTCAGGAACATTTGATTGTCAACAAACTGAGAACAAGCTTTCATTTTCTCTTCATTCTTCAAAAACTAGAGCAAGTCCTTTGTCGGTTTTGGCAAAAAACCAACTACTCTTTCCTCTTTTCTGACCTCCAAGGTCATTATTTAGAGCCCAGCAGTACCTATTTCCGTTCATCCTTCGATCTTTTGACTCCATTCCACGAGATATCGCTTCTGAAGACCCTCAAAATGATCTGGGGACACCTATTCTCTCTCCTTGTGGGAATTACTTTCCACCCAGTATGCACTCGTGTTAGGTATATTGGTCCCAAGGTACCACGAGACGACCATCTAGAGACGCAAATACCAGACAACTACAAAGTAAATGAGTGGCAGGCCGAGTTAATCAACGAGCCACATGTCTGTTTTCTTCTTGCTCTGATAACCATGTTCATCCTGGGCGTCCTCTTTTTCTTCTTGCATCGTCAGTCAAGAGCCGCCATCAAGAAGATGAACAACGATATGTTGGAAGTCGAATCAAGTAATCAGTCTACGACTGAGGTTGTTGAGATGGTTGTTTCAAAGGTTTGTGCTGGAATTTGGCCCTTGAATAGGTGGGCATGGGTTCGCGTTCTCCATAAGTTATGTACGACACTGACCATCAAGATAAACGCCGCTGATTGAATAACTTCCTTAGGAGTTTAACACGCCCATAGATACAAGGTCGCCATAGAAAATATTTGGTGTTTAGGACACACCATCAAACTCTATTTAGTATGACAGGGAAGCAAGCAGTACGTCACTTAGATAAGGATAGAGTTAGTTAGTTGAGGCAACGTCATTGAAGCTTTTCGCGATGCATTGGTTTTTTGTGGATTGATGTAAAGGTATGTAGGCAATAGACTCGAGGCACCCAGTTTTCATGGTTTAAATTTCAGAGCCTCTTCGAGATATCTGGATGGACCTTTTTGTTTATCATAGCCAGAAAGAGGAACAAAGCTCCCATGGAATGAGTACATCTGACAAGAATTTGGCATAATAACTCTTATTTCTATGTCCACGAGCGACTTCAAGGTATGTCATGTGGTCACACCTTTGCATACATCTATGTGCTTAGGTGTAGATACGATAACAAAGTTTCAACATATTTACGCTCTGCATAAAGGTAGAACTCAGCAGGCGTCATACGTGTCATCACAAAGGCTTGAGACGAAGTAAATATGCTCTGATTTGCCTGCCTGGGTTCCGTACGAAACTATAAAAGATGCAAAACCTCCGATGATGGATGAACTTAGCTAGAAGTATATGAAATCCCAAGCTAAAAGACTCATGCCCCAAGTCAAGACCATCATAAGATAACTCACAGTCGTTTAAGGTTATACTCGGTCTATATAATAATCTATGATTCCTTCGCAGACCGTTTAAAATTCTTCTACTTTTACAACCCAACTTCAACTCCAAGCGCAAACAATCCACCAAACACCTGTATCCCACCACGCAACCCTCGACACCATGCCAACAACAGGCGCATTTTATAACCCATTATCGGCGTCAGCCATGTATCAAACTTTGATACCATCAAAACAAGATCTTACCCGCGTGTTAAAGGCGGCACTATTGACCCTTTTGATACTTGTCTTAGTCGGCTTTGTCACTGCTCTTCTCATAAAAGCTGGGAGAAGACCCGCAACGTCAAAAAACGACACCGAAGATCTCGAAGGAGAAGCATGCCCAGGATGCGATCAGTCCTTTGAGCTTTTTACACTCGACTCAAGGCCGCAAACTGCCGTCGTGCGAGGCCAACCTGGAAGTATCAAGATGTCCTCGACGGTATCAGTCAGTCAACAACCACCACCTTCTTATCAGGAGCCTGACCTGGAGCTACCTCCTTACGTTACTTACCCGCGAATTGACCAAGACGATTATATCGGTCTTCCTGAGCCAACACACCCACGAGAAATGGTGTAGAGGGGGAGTATGCGCAAGGTTTTTCGGCTGCAGATCATGATGTACGAGGACACGTCAAGAGGGGATAGGTCAAGAAAACACGGGAAACGTGTATGACAAGACAAGCTTTACCAAGTCTGGGGTAGAAAGAATAAAACTGCTGAATCTTTTTATGTCTATGTTTCTTTTCGACTTGCAATCATCAACAAGTCAATCCCCAATCAGAGAGTCCTGTACAACTACTACACTCTCAGCGTTAGAATACGCTTGATGAATTCCATATTGAAATCATTCACAAAATGTTCCGATTACCAAGCTCAAGAATATAATATTACTATGAAATAATATCAAGCGCCTTAGCTAACTCCAGAAATATCATGCCATATTTCAGCCCAAAGATGTGCTGTTGTGCTAGCCAGGGTCAATTGCTACCCTTGAGGATCTCCAGAGGCTTTGCAAAGCTCAATTCCTTCAACAAATCTTCCCACAGTGCTTCTTGAAGCGCCTTTCCAGCAGGCTCGTACATTATCTCGGGGAACCTATCAAAATCGTTAGCATATCTTGATCAAACTCTGACATAAAGTACTCACGGCTTGATCTTGCCCTCGCCAACAAAGCTACCGTGGCTTTCTACGCCTTTGACCGTCACAGCATCCACGTACGATCTTGCGCCTGTAGCAGCTGATCTTCCAATGACTCGCTTTGCAATTGTCATCCCGAGCTGCTCGATATAACTTTTATCACCATCGGCTCCGAATTCTGTTCCCCGACACGCTCCAGGATTGGGAAAGTTGACAATGACCTCCTCGGGTGAGACATGCTGGGAGAGCTTGTCGACAAACATGATGAGCAAGAGTTTCGATATTTTGTAAGCGCCGTTGCTTGTAAAGTTGGCTGGATTATCGATCACGTCCCAGATAGATTTGTTGGTTCCGGTCCATTCGGCCCAGTATGACATGTCTGAGCCAACGAGACCAAGATGCGCAGGTGATGATGTACCGCGCTTTTCCTTTAGAACGGGAACAAGAAGTATAGCGAGTAAAGCAGTAGATAGATAGTTGATCTGTGTCGTCATCTCATGCTTGGTTTCATCTGCCCGCTCAAACTGGGGTCTGTTCAGACCAGCATTCAAAACAGCAATGTCAAGCCGAGGCAACGTCTCACACCTCTTGACAAAAGCCTGAATTGACTTGTATGAAGTCATATCAACGAGAGAGA
This sequence comes from Fusarium abutilonis, assembly GCA_021655885.1. Classification (NCBI taxonomy): domain Eukaryota; kingdom Fungi; phylum Ascomycota; class Sordariomycetes; order Hypocreales; family Nectriaceae; genus Fusarium; species Fusarium abutilonis. The sequence continues at coordinate 251,158 of JAJJWN010000087.1, forward strand.
CTTCGATCTTGGCGTTGGGAAACTCGTTTTGGAGCTTCTGTGCTGCAGCGTCGCCCTTGGTCTGGTTTCTCACGGCGATGATCAGGTGGGAGAGGTTGAGGGCGAGGAGTTGACGGGCGCACTCAAAGCCTAAGCCGATGTTTGAGCCTGTAATGAGAGCTGTTTGACCAGAGAGGTTGATGCTCTTTGGGATCTTTGGAACACCTTGTATGAATTGGCGAGAGAGGAACGCAAGAGGACTGGCCTCCCAGGCGGCATTGTGTTTGAGTTGAGCGGACATTGTGGTGATTGGAAGATAATTGAGAAGAATGTTTGTCTAATAATGTTCTACATGTCTATAGATAATACGTTCTTATATCTCAGTTGCCTTCGGTCGACCTAAGGACGAATTTGGGCTGCTTTTGGAAGTTTACTGGACGGATTGAGGATCGTCTCGCTAGGTACCAGCCATTTCGTCCGGCCGCTCGGAGGCCGAGACGGACGAAATGACTCATCCTTACAAATCGTCCGAGATGTAGCTTTCTAATTAGATTGGCAGAGAAACAATGATTATTTCTTAAATAATCGAAATCCAGCTAGATTGGTAATTGGACTGTATAAAATGCTCGGATAGTCATTTTATAGCCTTGCCTGGACATGAAGGTGATGGACACTAAGTTAACGTTAATGTGTAGATCACGAACTAGGTAGCCTTGGGACGAAAATGCGGACTGCGCATGAAGCAACAATACGACAGTGAATGCGAAAAAGAAGAGTGATATATCAGAAACAATATGGCACTGCTAGATCTTGACTAGGTACTTCCGTCAATTCATGATTCATTACTGCATTGACGCTCATTCACCATTCCTGAAATCTAGAAAGTACCATATTCAGATCTCTTTACTTCCTACGTGAAGTCTTCACAAGAAGCTCAACCACAGCTGGATTCCCCATTGTTCAGAAAAGCGCCATTAGCCTACCCACTGTCAACCTATAGAATAGAAGATTAAGAGATTAATTCTCAAGACTATAAGTTATAATAGAGCCCTGAGGATAAAACAACAGCGGATATTTATAGGGATGCTACTGATGCTGGTTCCTAGACGTTCTAGACCGGATCGACCCGTCCGTCTTGGCGATAAAACACCCCCTGCAAAACACTTTTACGAGGGAGCTCAGGGCTCCTAATAAGCAAACGGGGAACTTTTGGTCACGATTAAATTAGACGGAGGATCAATGCATAAACTAATTGTTTCTAACCCTGAGCTGAACATGGCGTGAGGCTCGAGTATTAAACATATACCTTTTGCCTCCCTGTTTCTTGGACAAGACGTCAACTAAGTTAAAACTGATCGGCTTTTTCTCCACGTTCTAACTACAGAGTATCATCCCGGGTCTTTGAGCATGGGTTCCCTCCGACTTCTCCTATTCGCGTCTCTCACTGCGCTAGTTTCCACCCGCGACATCCCCGACAACATCAAAGCCTTCAGGGATAGCATCGTCAACCAAGGCTCTTGTAACGAAACACTCGCTAGTGGCTTTCACAGCTCTGATGGCGACGATGGCTGTAAAACCTCTCTCTTTTTCGTTTCTGTTTCATCATGAACTGACCAACCGCAGCCTATGTCTACTGCGGCGATCACTTGAACGACTACAATGTCATCTATCTCCAGGGCACACAAGGTAGACTCGTCAACATGGACGTTGACTGCGATGGCGTCCAGGGCAGTTCCGCAGACGATGGGCGTTGTGGCTCTTCGGGCGATACGCAGTCTGTCACATCTTTTCAAGATCAGGTGCAGTCATACGGCGCAGGACAAAAGGACCTAGACGCCAATATCCATCCTTATGTTGTGTTCGGAAACGTCGGCAGTAAGAAGAACTGGCCGACTTTTGATGCGCCAAAACACGGCATCAACCCATTGAGTATAATAGCCGTCGTGTGCGGTGACCAAATGGTAACTTTACTCATCTTCATCCTTGTGTCAAGTTCAACAACTGATCGACTATGTTAGTTCTACGGCATCTGGGGTGATGAGAACGGTGACGACGGTGAAGAAGCCATGGTTGGAGAAGCCTCCATCTCTCTCGCAACAGCATGTTTCGGTGACTCCATCAACGGTAACAACGGCCACGATGACGATGATGTTTTGTACATTGCTTTTCCCGGAAGCGATGCCGTTCCCGGAGAAGACGGAGCTGACTGGACTGCTGATAACTTTGAAGACTTTGAAGAGAGTCTTGGCAGTGTGGGAGATAAGCTGATTGAACGAATCGAGGATGCCAGCAGTGCATCATGCTTGTGGCTGGGTACATGGGAAACGGTAAGGGCTCTTCCTACTCTTGGGCTATTTATGCTAACATTGTGGTAGGGACTGATTGTTATTTCGGCGATGGCTTTCATGGTCCTCTGAACTGCATGGCGAGCGTGTTCTTTTCCTTGGCTGGTGTAGAAATGAGTGTAAGAGTTGTACAGAAGATAGAAGACCTCGACTTATAGACACGTACGAACAAATAATGGTAATAATGGGCTTTGCATATACTAGGTAGACTAGACAATTTCATATAGACAATAAAACAACAACTTGGCAATAGCAGCATTACCACTGACTGACTTGAGGGATAAACCCACCATCTCGGGGCAGCTTGACTTCATTCAGACACTTTATTTTATGTTCTAATGATCTGTACACAGCGACAAGATCTCTAGAGGCATGATATCCCTCTCGTCTATTTTTGCGGCGTTGAAGCTCCCCTCATCAAGATTCTTCCATCCACCACAGGAGCAATGCACGTTGTCCAATCAACCTCATACTCGCCCTCCTTGAGGGGGTCACAGATGCTAGCCTTGACGCCCGCTTTGAGCGCCCACTTGGTCCAGAACTTGCGCATCAGTAGAATCTCGAAATCGAGCTTGGTACCGTCGACATCATCCGCCTCGCGCTCAGAGTCTTCATCATCCTCGTCCTCGCTGTCGTTCTCGTGGTGGGGCTTCACGTTCATGCTGAAGCGTCGCTTGAGGAACTTGCCCCAGGGGTCTGTCGTGTCCTTGGTGACCTTGTCGACGCGCTCGTCCTTGGGTAGTTTCTGTGCTACCGACTTAAGGTTGGGGAAGTCGACGTTGAAGGTGGTTCGCGTGGGGGATATGGGTATCTCGCAGGACTGGGCAACATTCACCCAGTGTTGAGCGAGGTTCTTCCATCTTCCTACTGTCAGAAGACCCATAAAGTATTGGCGCAGCATGGCTGAGATGAGGATGCCATTCTCTTCTTCGATGATCTCCTCAGCGTCTCCACCCTCAGACTTGACCAGCAAGCTTGTGAATCCATCTATTACCACTGTTAGCATTCTTCACTCAACTCCAAAGACCATCAATTCTTACCCTTTCCTCGTCCCATGTAGCCTCTGGTGCAGAGGACATAGAGCTTCTCGGGTTCGTACGGCTTCCCGCCAATTTCTGCCCACAGAACCCTCTCTCCTCTAGGACGCGATGGATCAAACTCGAAGCGGATGTTGGATACCTGGGGGAATCTTCCTTCCAGAGCGGGGTATAAGGCCACACTGTTTTCCAATGCATCGAAAATGGCCTGGCCCGTCACTCTGAGCAACACAACAGGATCCTCAAAGGGGAAACACATGGTAATGTCCTTGATACGGATGGGCCCTGGAGGATAGATCTGATCACCGCGAATGGTACCAGAGGCCATGATAGTGCAGTCAGCGTTGTGATGCTGTCGCATGACATCGCATACAAAGTTTCCAATGTTGGATTCCTTGAGACGGACTGTGCTGAAACGAGCATCCAAGGGGGTAGCTGTGTATCCAACCGGCTTGGCTAGAGATTGGTTAAGTTTGGAGACGAGCTCGTCGACCAGTTTCAGGGTCGGTTGGTCCTCTTTGACGGTGGATGTAATGTCTCTCCGCCAGATGTCAAAGTCGAATTTGGAGGGATCATCCTCTTTGCGACGAGCTTCGATGTAACTCAGGTTCTTAAAATCAGTACCGGAGCGCAAGACGTGAGTTCCCTTGATAAGACTGTGAGCATAGAAATGATCGTGGCCTCCGAGAATGATATCAATCAGGCCATCAGTCTGTTCCGCCAGTTTGTTGTCATTTGGCTCTCGCATGTGGCTCAGGCAGATGACAACCTCTGCGCCATCCTCGCGCAGCTTGGGGACAAGTTCCTTGGCAACAGCGGTAGCGGATCTGTACTCAAGATTGGGTGGGAGACTGTTGATGGTCTCGAGCCATTCTCGCTCACCCAATCCGATGAGACCGACCTTGATGCCATTCGAGGTGGTGATCATATGGGTCTTCTTAGCACGTCCCAGGGGTGTGTCACCGCCGATGTCATGATCGATGACGTTAGCGAGCAGCCAGGGGAATTTGTTCTGGCCTGAAAGATGCTCAAACTGCTTGACACCAAAGTCAAAGTCGTGATTCTACGATAGTTAGTTATCAAGTCGCTCAAGGGTGGTATGTTGAACGCACCCCTACACAAGCACAGTCTGTCCCAACCAAGTCGAGTACAGGAACCATGTGTTGACCTAGGGCAAATTGTCAATTTTCGTATGCACAGCTGAAGATACAAGTGAGCTTACCCTTGGTCACTGTACTCTCCAAGCTGGGGTTGAATGCATCTCCAGAAAATAACGTCAATGCTTTGGGTTGGTCCTTATATTGCTCGCCCTCTTGGTACTCGCGGCAGACTTGGATGAATCTTGGCAGGCCACCAACAGGCTCAGCACTAGAAGGATCCAAGTGGTAGACGTCGTTGTAGTGAATGAGTCGTAAATCTGCTGGTGTATCGGACTTGTCATGATGTTCAACTCGGCCTGAAGCAAAGGTGACTTGCGGTTCCGCAGTGGGCTGATCAGCCTCTGCGGGGAGTGTATCTTTGACCATTTGAGGCGACGTTTTGGTGCTTCTTTTGTATCAAGGACAGAAAATACAAAAGAGAAGTTGTATCAAGGTGAGATGATGACAGATTCAAAAGTGAGGTCGTTTCAGGGTAACGAGGCGCAGCCAGTGCCCGCCCTATCCTCCACTGCTGTCTTCTCCTCCTCTCAAGGTACGCCCAACGCTAACACGGCAGCTTGCAGAACTCTCCCGGGGAATGGATCCAGTTGTCAAGTAAGCTCACGTGATACATTTGATAGTAATAAATTAATGTTAATTTGTGTCTCGAGATGATTTGCCAGAAGGAAAAGCTTTGATGTAAATAGGTACCCAACACTGCATGCGACGTTGATGCACCGTCCTACAGTAACAACAAGACCCTTGAATCAGGAGGGGCAGTAAGCACCTAGACATGGTGGGCGGGCACGACAAACAATGGAACGCTTTGTAGTTAACAATGAAAAGCGCGGAAGAATTAAACAACTTCCGGTCCATTCAATGTCGGTGAAGAAAATGACCTTTTAATTATCATACATAGACAAGTTGCTGAAGATGCCCATCTTTTTTAGTGTGCATTGGTTCCATAACCTGTAGCCATTCAACGTCATCACATTGAAAATCAAGTATCAAGTTGCCATTGTTAATATCAACCTCTTTATAGGCGAGCAATATTAGACTGTAAAACAAGCACAAGTTTAACATATTCCGGTGACCAAAATACGACAAGGACATAATTATTCACTTGCCCACTTTGACTTCACCTCAAAATCTCCAACCCCTCAGGCAAAGGCCCCTCTTCAACCCACGCCTTAATCACATCCGCAAACAACTCTGGCTTCTGTAGATTCCACGTATGTACCGCCCCCCTCACTACGGCACCCAAAGATCCCTCGACGGGCATCTCCCTGCCCATTCTCCTCACCGCCTCGACATCATCTATGCCCGCCGCCGCAATCGCCAGCGTCCTCACCGGCAGCCTCCCGACATCCTCCCACCCAAGCTCCATCAGCCCTGTGTCCACAGCACGAATCACCTCCCACCTTCTGTTGCGCCGCATCTCCTCCAGCAGCTCCTCATGCTGTCGCATTCCTCGACTGCCAACAGCTACTCGCATGTAGAGCCATGTCGGCACCGCCTCGAGAAGTAGTAGTGTTGTGTAGTACGTGATACTCGGATGCCCCGCGATCCACGCCCACCGGCCCTCCATGGGGTGCCCCGCGGTGATGACGGCAGAGAGGACAAGCTCCGGGTATAGCTGGCTGAGCCGGAGGGCGATGAATGCACCCATGGAGAGGCCGGCAACATGGGCCCGGCCGTCGTATGCATGTCGCCGAATGAGCACGGCCACGCGCTTGGCCAAGCTGGAGATGTCGGCGGGGAGGATATCGCGGGATCGGGAATGACCACTGATATTGGGTGTCATGATGTGATACTCGGACAGGTGAGGAAACACAAAAGATCACTCGATATGTGAATTGAGAAGACCATGGAGAAGTATGACTGTGGTAGGTCTATCCTGGTTAAGACTGACAAAGAAGAGCTCCTTCTCTGCCTCCATCATGGCGATACCATTTGTGCTCAGCAATGAAGATGATGAGGCATCGTCTTGTCATAATTTTAACCTCCCATACACAAGCTAAATGCCGTCACATCACCACGTCAGATTCATAGGTTCAGCTGAGCAGTCAGCCATCTTGTTTTTACCATCATCCCACCAGGAGATGCACTACCCATGAGATTACCGATAACAGCAGTCGTAATAAGAGGTTTAAATGATCTTGATCTTCAGCTCGTAATGCCCCTCTATGAATTCGCAGTTAAGACAACTTCACGTTTTCGACGTGTTTGACAAGGTAGTGTTGGCGTAACCTTGGCAATCGACGTTTCTTCGAAACTCTCGCCAAGATGTCTGAATCTCGATATGATTCATGTTATAGGGCTGGGAACTTGCTGCAACAAACATTGAGGCAGATGTCGATGATACAAGTTTCATTCCGGATCTCATACAAAGCATCGTCTGAGTGGGAATAGCACGGCCTTGATATCATAAGTGTTTTTCAGGCCATAGCACAAAAGCCGTTGCGATGCCGATCGGATCGTCGACTTCCATGTTGCAAGACTGTTTCACCGTCTCTGCCACTACGTCTTTCGCTTCATCTAGCGCTACAGCAAGACTCGAAAATTTCTGTCTAACAAGGCGGAAGCCTGAAGGATGATGATGGGATCTAAACTGACTCGACCGACATCCCTTGGACCTAACCAACGCTAGATAACAAATGGCAGGAGTTCGGAATCACCAGATGTCATGTTTCAGAATTTGCAATGAAAATGGCGAGTTGCCGTGCTGATAAATCCTTATAGAGCCTCATGGTTCACCAAGAATCTTGTATCTTGGGGGAAAAAAAAAAAAAACGTCCAACACGTCTTGAAAATGAAGCCATCACCGACTCAAAGTGGACTGACGCTGACAAGGGAGACTGCCAATGAAGGGGAGAGATCTCAGGTGGAGGTGGACTTGGCGGAGACGGCATTCATCCGAATCTTGGCGGGCGAGACGCCATGTGGAACAGGGGTCATGCCCTGAAAGAAACCCCTGGCTCAGGGCAGCTAATGCCCCTGGCGGTCCCTGATACGGGTCTGGCGGATGTCACGCTCATGCGGGTTAGAGTGGCCGTTCAAGCCGTTGTCTTGTGCTTGGCTTGAGAGATTATCACGATTGTAATATCCGTAATACTTTTGGGTATTTCCAGCAAGAAAAGGACACTATTGACTAGTTAATAGTATAGACTTTTTGTTAACATCTCTGTATCTGTCCTAGGTATTGATATCTTGATAGGATATCAAGTAAAGACTGTAACTCAACCCTTACCACCAGCTCCCTCCGCTGAGCTCTCTCCCTTGTCCAACCTGAAACACCATCACCCACCACAACCACCAGATCCAACCCTTTGCCGTGCTTTGCTTGGCTCCCTCGGTTGATAGAGTTGCTGCCAGGTTGACACTAGTTTTCCGCCTACCGATCTTGACACCGCCACAGCGATGGAGTCTACCGGCTTGGCCTGGCTTGGCCTGGATGTGACAACTCCAGAACAAAGCCGAGACGAGCCTGTCACTCGTCAAGATTCGGTCTCTGTTTTGAAGAGTTTTGTATGCCATTGTGAAGCATAGTAGACGTCAAGATGCTAGTTATACTACAATGCCTATAGTCTATGCTATATCGTTAACCGCTCAAAGACTCCCTCTCAACCAACCACATAACATCAAAACTTGACCCTTCAAGCATCCCCTTGTCAACCCACGATGGCACGTTCTCTCGGAACTCCCCAGGGCTAAAAAGAAGCTGCCGGGCCCTATTGCCTATTTTGATTCATTCCCCAGGACTATAATCTCGTCCTTTTGGCTGTTAAAGTCAAGTTTGTCCGTCTTGGTCTGGTACGATTTGAGCGGCGCGTGGGCTGGTCCCCTCTTTTTTTACTCTGTCGCCCCCTTGAATTCTTTTCCACTCTTTTTCTTCTTTTCTAGTCGATCTGCCCTTGAGCTGATCGTCGACGGTTTTAACTTAATTCTTCTGTTCCATGTTTCTCATATACTACACATACTCTACAGTACTAATATCGTTACTTGTGGTGGAGCTGCTTGTGACGGCTTCTATATACAACAGCACCTTGATTTGAGATACTCACGACAAAACTTACTCACTCACTCAAATAATCACTCTACGGCAGTGATTCAATTTTACTTCTTCCCGCCGGTCGGAAATTGTATTATCGGTTAATTCAAGCGAAAGTGTGGACTAAATTTTGGAGGAGAAAAGACTTTGACGCTCTCACCAAACTCGACACCACGAAAACCACTCACGAGATAAAGAGACGCAACATATCAATCAGGAAGAGCTAGGAACAACAGTCACGAAATTATGGCTTCGGCCTGGTCACTTCGTCTAACGGCAACCGCCCTCTTCGCCTTGTCCGCCTCCGCCTCACTATCACCATCATCCTTTGACGCCATCCTAAGAAGAGCCGATGATGTCCTCCACAGACCTTATGTCTCCCTCCTCTCAACACCACTCGCCAGCCGTGATGAAAATGCCACAGTTGATCAACTCCCTGCCGGTGATATTCCCCTCAGCGCCGACGGCTCATTCAACCTCACGGCCTGGAACACCGAGACAAATGCCGCGTGTCGCTCAGCCCTCGGCGGTTTGCACCAGAGCTCAAATCCTTCAGGGACATGCGTATGCTACAACCTCCCCTCGCTCGACGTCAAGACGGGCGTGTTTGAAGCCGATTTGCGCTTGTATCAAGTGTCGGAGGCTCGCGATAGCTTCGCGGCCGTGGCACCAGAGGATATCAACGTCGGAGTCTCGTATAATGGCGCCAGTGTTATGCCTATCAGCCCCAAACTTGTCAACGGCACGGGCATGACAGGTCGAACGTCCAGCAAGGACAAGAGAGAGGATATGTTCGAGTTGCTGCAATCATACATGTTTATTGGCAAGATTGACGCTGAAAATATGTCAGACAACATGACTATGTGAGTTCTCAATCTTCATCTCAACTACACTCAGACATACTAACCCAGCGATAGGGATGAACTAGAATACCACATCCTACCAACCCTCACCCTCACGGCGAAGAACAGCTCTGGCAGCGTCATCCGCACAAACGTCTCCATCAACGAAGCCGCCTTTCTCACAGGCGTCTTCTCCCAAGACATTGTCATGTCCGACTTTGCTATCGCCCAAGCCGCCGTCGACGAGCAAATTGCCGGTCTCAGCAACGGCACCGTCGCCTTTGTCCTGCCGGGCGTGCAGCTCATGGTGCTGCCCATTGGCCTCATCATCTTCGGCGTATGGATGCTCATCTTCTTCGCCGCCGTCGGCTTCGGCACATATGAGCGCTACAACTATGCTCTCATGTACAAGCGGAGACAGGCTGTCACCATGCCTAAGAAGGAGAGAATATGATGACCGGGTGGTGGCAATCAAGCGAGTCTTTCATTATTTTTAACGGCCATGCATAGCGTTGTCGAATTTCTACTGTTAAACACACACAAGCGTCTCTTTTAGTCCATGCCGCTTACTTTAGGCATCCTATAACTTTAGTTGATATCCGACCTCATAGAGGCCCCTAGATTCACCTTCTTCACTATTACTTAGACACTCTCATAGCATCAATCTACTAGCCGCTCAATGGCTGAATAACCTCTTATCATGTCTGTACCATTTTGAAAACATGAAATGACGTGATGCACAGGTGGCATGATTCTCTGACATGTGAAACACTATCGTCTGGTACTACCCGGAAATCCTTCGAACCGAGAACCTTGTAACATGGCGTTGTCTCAGCTTGTAGCTAGCAAGTATGTACAAGGCGTTCCTGATATCATGATCTGAAGTGGTCTTGTAAGAGAAATCATGAGCTAACTGCAAAACTGGCGGGGCAAAAACCTCAACGGTTGAAACTACCGTCCAACACGCCAAGTAAGAGAGCTTCCATTAGGAACCAAAGCCAGTTCGCTGAACTCTTCCCAAGCAATGCACATTATCGTAGCACTATACAAGCCCGACCCCTAGAATAAAATTAAGCGACTGACATCTTCTCTGCATTCCTCCATCGTCCCTTGGCCCAAAAGAAACATTCCGTAAACATCATGTACCAGCCCGTCACCATCCAAAAAGAGATGATAATACCCAGTCCGCCCATGAGACGTGCATCGACAATACCACGTGTGACTTTATCACGCATGGCATCGTTCATCACCAGCCAACTATAGATCGGGATGAGTTGCTCCGCTGATGGCCTTAGATTTGATGATAGACGGTCCATGGGGCCTGCTCGTTCACGCTTCAATTCTGAGATAGTGTCCGCCATGCGCCAGGCTACCTTGTTGTTGACCTTCTCCCATGTCGCCTCGCAAGCATAGGATCTCGCAGAACGCCCCATTTGCATACGGAGGTTGAAATCTCTGCCAAGTTTCATCGCTTTGGAAACAAATCCATCAAGATCCTCCGGTGGGATTAGAAAGCCATTCCCTCCTTCTTGAATGATATCAGATGGGCCACCTTCATCGCGAGCGATGACCGGAACACCGCTAGCCATCGACTCCAAGACCACCAGGCCAAAGGTTTCAGTGATAGAGCAATGCAAGAAGACATCGCCACTAGCATAGGCAGCAGCTAGGTCTTCACCAACTTTGAAGCCTGCGAAGATGACTTTGCCCTTTTCCCTCAAAGGATCGAACAGCTCTTGCACTTCCTTTTCCACATCAGGATTGCGGTTACCACCGACAATGAATAACTTGAAGTCCAATCCTCGAGCATCAAGCTCCTTTGCAGCCTTAGCCAGAAAGTCGAACCCCTTTTCACCAGCAATACGGGAAACCGTCACAAAAATGATCTCACCATTAGGGGCCAGTTGCCGTCGCAATTCATCGCTCCTCATTCTCGGGTTGAACAGCTCGGTGTTGACACCTCGCGTTAGAACCTCCAATTTGTCTTTTGGCACATTCTGCTTTATCAGATATCGCTTCACAAACCTCGAAGGGTAGAAAATCGTTTTGATCGAAGGGTGGCTAAAGAGATAGCTCTGGACAGCGGCGAAGGCGAACACAGCAAGATGGCCGAGAGGTGCCGGAAACAGAATCGAGCAATAGCCAGCGAGATCAGTTTGGAAGTTGCATATAACAGGGATCTGGTTCTCTTTCGGTTGCTGACGTAGTTGAAGCATCACCTGGAAGCCGAGGCTTGCAGGTGATGCTAAGTAGATCAGATCTGGAGGAGAGTCGTCGCCAAAAGTCTTGGAGTAAAGTGTCGTATTACGTACAGGATAGACGATAGAAAGTTCGGGGTTGAAAGGTAGAGGATATCCAGTGACTCGGACTTCAGGTTGTTTGTCCGCTGGAGACAGAGAAGGCGATGGAGGCGGGGTGAAGGTATTGTGTTCTGTGTGGTTATGTGGCGCCACAACAGCAACTTGAGCTCCATGTGCTCGTAGATGGTTAACAAGCATCAAAGTTGTACGACTAACACCGTTGACAGGACCAAATGACTCGGTACAAAGAAGTATGCGCTTCCCTTTGAGAGTCTCAGGGAATTTGGAGAGATCATGGCTAGGGTAGCGCGGGGAAATAGACGTTTGAGCAAGCATGGTTCTAGCTTCCAGAAAAGGTCATTCGCGCTTTGCGATCCAGAGGTGTCTTGTCGAGACATGATCTGAAGGAGGTGAGAGGCGTGAAGCGACTCTTTTCTCTGGCATGAACATGAGGATCACAAGTACACGATCAAAGAAATACCGCGCACGTGGATGGAGGCAAGACCACGAGAACAAACAGACTCATACTGAAAACACATGATGCGCATATTCACGCGTCAACGAGGCTGCAGTATAGACCAGAGTAGAGACCACGAGGAGGTGCTGCTGGACGCAGTTCGTCGACCTTCGAGAGACCAGACCAGCTGGGAGGGGCAATGGAGGGGCAGATCGTGATCGGAAATACCTGAAAGCGAAAGCCATAGCAGTATTTGATTGACATGGTTGATTGACGAAAAGAATATGGTGCAAACTCTTTGATCAAGCCACGAGTTGTGGACAGATCAACATAGACTTGTCAGAGTTGCGATCAGTTCTGATCGCAGAAGCACCTGAGATGCCAGTTGATCTTGACTCTATCATATCGTTCCAATAAAGAAATCACTTGATTTCAGAACCCCAGATTCAAGTGCCGGTTTTGAGCAATTCGTTCTGGGGTTCAGAACAATAGCAATACCTCTGCCTGGGTGATGCGTGACGTCCTTTGAAGGCCAGTTGCCGGCGCAAACCTTTTACTGAAGCTTATGTCGTTGGAGAACCCCTGTTGCGAGAATGTTTGATGGACAAATCAGATGCGTCGCCGATATCACGTTGCTCCAACAAGCTCAACCCGCTCACGGTCGTGTAATTGCGAATGGGCAGAGCAATTCCAACCCTCATGCTTGAGCTGGTCTGGGCCATTGGTGGTAAATATCATAGCATGTTAGACAAGAACCGACACAATGGAATTTGAGTCGGGACTTGTGACAGATTCATTTCTGGTCGGGAATGAGATTATTAGTAGTCAAGTCTGGGGCTTTGTAAGACATCGGGAAGAGACGGAGCGCGTCCTTCGAGCCAGCCATGGGTTAGAAGCGGGAGGTATCGGCGCAAATTGGTGGCGCCATTACCCAAGCGAGCTTTTAGGCAAAAGTCTGAGAGAGGTTTTATGACTTGAGCAGAAATGAGGGACAGGCTTCGATTCAGGCTGTTGCGGAAGATTTTCTTGCTGCAGAGATGAGATGGGATCAAGATTAGACTTGCCCGAGTCAAAGAGAAGAGATTGTTGTTACACGTGATTCTGTCACGTGGATTTCCTAAGTTGACCATGCAAGCCATGGTAGTAGAGTAAAACAAAAACATATGTAGCATGATCAACACTTTCTGGAAACACAGTCGGATTTTGTATTGGGTTCCAGGGGCAGTTTTGCCGAAAAATGTTGTTACGACATGTTAGCCTGGATATATCTGCAACACCGCAAAATAGCAAAGGCCTTCACTATGGAGACAACATGGCCAGGGCTTGTCAGAAAACTTACTGTTCCTTGATTTGTTACCTTGACAGCCAGTGCGTTCCCAGGTTCTTGCCATCAAGCGAGGTGGAATACTCATGAATGACAAGACTGCTCTCACCTAAACCAGGTCTCGAGTGGTTGTATAGAGTCGCTCGCTACGCGACAAACATCAGATGGTCTGGTGTTTATGGAACCCGCTGACGCGCCCGCAAGGCCTAGCGAGCTCGAACGATGATTGAATTGACGGGCCGATCCACTGCCATGACCAAAGTCCAGAGAGCCATGGGCGTCTGCGACAAGACAGGCGCGGCTTGGAGCCTCCGTTATAGACCCCATCATCTTCCCGTCTTGGCTGCGCAGGCCCCATGCGGGCAAGGCTCATGACGCATCTGGTCCCTGGCATCATGACACCAAGATAGAGTGGCATTAATTAGCTACAAGGATCTTTGTTATTAGTTTGAGGGGGATCCACGCTCTGCTAATTGGATATGGCGGCTCAAGAAATGTACGGTACATGAAGAATTCCAAATCCTCAGACGATATATTAATAGGTTGTATGCGGCTGAGTCTCGTCCAATTGACTGCCAGATGAGTTTTGAGCCGCATTATCATTCACTTGGGCCACTCCAGGAAAACCGGGTTAGTATCTATGAAGCTGCCCCAAGAAAACTCTTAGCAGCACGTTTTCAGTGTGCAGTGCCTACTTTTAATTCTCGTATAGCAAGTCCCGAAAAGGAAGTTGGTCATCTACGACTTGACAAGTCAATTGCTTAACTCATGATTATAGCAGTCAAGTCCCATCTCAGCCTTCTGATTAGGACGGGAGTTACGTTTCAGAGTGTGCTTATGCTGACCGTTGCTGACAAGCTAGTAGGATTGACAATCGTATTAAACTCAGACTAACAATCGCCACATACAGCATGCCGGCAGCCATTCAAGTAAGATTCCAGAAGATGATTTGAGGATCGGTCAAGAACGGGTGTGCATGTGTGGCTTGATTCTATTCTTGTCGTGGCTGTCAACCTCATGTCAGCCTCCATCTACGTGCAACTACGGAGTCGGCCGGGTCCCTACTGTACCTAAGCAATTACACACAGTGTGTCCTTGATACGGCTAGGCACCATCTGTACAAAATGACGGACATTGCTTAACTTACCCCTGAGGCGCTATACTCCATCGGCCTAGCCGGCATCGGGTCAATTGGGACGAATCGATATTATGGGCGTTCACTAAATCTGGGTGTTGAAGTGGCTGTCAATTTGTTCTGTCGGGAAATCTCAGAATCAATTGAGTCTATTATTGCCTCCGTCCCAGACGGACGCTCTATCGTGTCAGTCTAACGTTACCTCCAACCACCGAGTTTCTGCCACGCTACGGGCAACTAAGCACGTATGTAGGATCACTACATAGAATGATATGGCGATCGTCTTCACCGTCTCGCTTCTATTTCCATCAGTCGTCTCATTATCACTTTGTCCATGCCAGGGCCATGGCTACGTACCTAGGTGTCAATTGTACCAAGTCGCTGCAGAGAACCCTGGTCTATCAGTTGAAAGAACTCTCGGCAACCTCGTGTAATACTGTTCACATCATATCAACCTTGCAGGAATGCAGACATCAGAATAGGATGACAGCTGTCAGGAGATGTACGGAGGGTGCATTCCGCTGGAAATCCTGCACTTCGTATTAATTTTTTGCGGCCCCTCCAAATTCTTATTCCGTCAGCTTCATGAGGCTGGATCTTGCTCTATTTCCCACTTGATACAAAACGAAGTTGTAATACAGTATCGCCCGTGCACCCTCGAGTCTTGGATTGATGGATCGTTCTCAATGACGAAAGTTACCAGGGCAGGCATGGGCATGGACTGTTTGATGGTGATTGCACTAAAGGTAGACAGTGCATTGTGTGGACCCTACCTTGACCCGTTTTATTTCTGAGTAATTGGCTTTACTTGTATTCAACTCTCTGAATCTCGATAATCTTGCTTGGCTAATTCAATCTGTTATCATGTCTACCTATACATGAATGAACAGATCTTGAACTATGTACGGCCGGCCCACTAACTTGAACTATTCTCATGATGTCTATTATCTACTGTATGCAATATCTTGAAAATTTTGATCTGCTTAGTACACACAGGCACTTGACCACCTTATGTTTATGGAAGCTTAGCCGCGCATATGGGTTGCATTTTGGAGGGACCTGGTTTGCGCGGGAGTGGAGGGGCTTGCGCAGCCTTGTAGTGCACCGTGCTCTCATACTGTACAGTCTTATTCAATGGCCCCCAAAGTAGGTAGGTATCTTTTGTGCCAGATTGTAGTGGTTGCGGTACCTGCATCCCTCCGGTTCAGAGCCCCTGGGCCCTGAAAAATGGGATTCATTCCCTGAAGATCTATCCCTGCCCCTCCATCCAAGAATCGACGCATCCCTTGGCGGGCAGAAACTAATGGGATGAGAATATCCATATCTCACCGCCTTAATTTCTTCTGGGCAAGTTGTTCCCCAATCGTTGCGTGGCTTCAGCCCCTCCTCCACTGTTCGCGACGCTTATCCTCCCTCTATCCAAAGTTGGCCCCCCTTTTTTCTGAGTTGCAACGTTGAGGGTGGGAATATCTTTTCTATTCTAGCCTCCCATCCCCTTGCATCTGCTGCTTTATAAACCTCTCCCTTCCCTCTCATTTCCCCCCAAACCCTCACACTCGCTAGCATTTCACGTGTGTCGATTCGTGACCTCGTTTGCGCGCTTCTTCTTTACAGCTTGTCCTTTGCCTTGTCTGTAATACCCATTCATACCGCCTCTAATCATCATGTCTTCAAACGGTACCCAGGAGGCCCCCATTGAGGTCCGCCGCATCTGCTGTGTTGGTGCTGGTTATGTCGGTGAGTCGCAAGATTACCTCTCATGCGATCCTTTTCTTTGAGAGTGCGAGCATTTTGCTCGTCAAGCTCGCGAGAGCCGTGGTATTGCGCTCGGTGCTGCCACTGCGCGCTTATCACCTCCGCGAGTGTTATACACCGCTCTAATAACGCAATTGGGTCGATCCAAACTAACAAGACACTCCCAGGTGGCCCTACCGCCGCAGTCCTTGCCTTCCAGAACCCCGATATTCAGGTGACTGTCGTCGACCGAGACACCACCCGTATCCGCCGCTGGAACTCCCGTCACCCTCCTATTTACGAGCCCGGTCTGCACGATATCGTTCGAACTGCCCGCGATGGTGGCCGGCCTATCAAGATCTCTAATGAGCCTACCACTGACACTGAGGGCTCTTCTGGCGAGGAGGGTGAATTCGCCATTCCTGAGCGCCAGCCCAACCTTTTCTTCTCGACCGACATTGCCAAGCATGTCGGAGAAGCCGACATTGTTCTCGTCGCCGTCAACACTCCCACCAAGTACCGTGGTGTTGGTGCTGGCAGCGCTACCGATATGACTGCTTTTGAGGCCGTCACCGCTGTTGTCGCTCAGTACGCCCGTGAGGGTGCTATTATTGTCGAGAAGTCGACAGTTCCCTGCCGAACTGCCCAGCTCGTTGCTGATACCGTAAGTTTATAGTCAATTCTGGCTGTGCAGCTCGCAGCAGGTACGATAAGATGCTGATTACAAAACCACAGCTTGCCATGCACCGACCTGGTGTCCACTTCGAGATTCTCTCCAACCCCGAGTTCTTGGCTGCTGGTACCGCTGTCAACGATCTTCTCTACCCCGACCGTATTCTGATCGGTTCCGCCCCTACTCCCTCCGGTAAGAGGGCTGCTGAGGCTCTCGTCAAGGTTTACAACGCCTGGATCCCTCGGGAGCGCATTCTGACCACCAACGTCTGGTCTTCTGAGCTCGCCAAGCTTGTCGCCAACTCTATGCTGGCTCAGCGTATCTCCTCCATCAACTCCATATCCGCCGTGTGCGAGCAGACTGGTGCTGATGTCGACGAGGTCGCCAAGGCTGTCGGTGTTGACCCTCGTATTGGTAACAAGTTCTTGATGGCTGGTATCGGTTTCGGTGGCAGCTGCTTCAAGAAGGATGTTCTCAACCTTGTCTACCTCGCTGAGACCATGGGTCTTCCTGAGGTTGCCGAGTACTGGCGCCAGGTTGTCAAGATGAACGAGTACGCCCGTGACCGTTTCTCCAACCGTGTCATCAAGTGCCTTAACAATACCCTTGTTGGTAAGAAGGTCACTATTCTTGGATTTGCTTTCAAGAAGAACACATCCGACACTCGTGAGGCTCCTGCCCTCGAGATGATCAAGACCCTCCTTGAGGAGCGCCCTCGTGAGATCGCTGTCTTCGATCCCTGCTGCAACCCTTACGTTATCAAGGCTGAGATCAAGGAGCTCCTTGGTCCCCTCGCTGAGGGCCACAACATCACGGTTCACGGCAATGCCTACGACGCCTGCGAGGCCAGTACCGCCATTATCATCGCTACTGAGTTCGACGAGTTCCGCAACCAGCCTCCTCCCCCTCCCGCTCCTCAACCTGCTGTCCAGCCCAAGACCATTGGTCGCAAGCCCAACCCCAAGTCGGACCCTCGTCCCTTCCACAGCGCTACCCCCAGCGCCAACGACCTGCTTGCCCTCCACAAGCACCTTGTGCAACGCCCCGACATTGAGTCGGAAGACCCTCTCGACCGCTTCAACGTCGAGCCCGACTGCGAGGATGACTGCCCCGACTGCATCCAGGGACGCGAGAGCAAAAACTCTGGCTTCTCTACAGGCATGGGAAGCTCCGATGAGTACAAGCCCAAGGAGCGTGTCGACTGGGTCCGCATCTCTGAGAGCATGGCCAAGCCTCGCTGGGTCTTTGATGGCCGTGGTGTCATTGACTCCAAGGAGATGGTCAAGCTGGGTGTCCGTGTCGAGAGTGTCGGTCGCCAGCACCGATTCTAAACGCTTCACCTGGGATGGATGGCGCAGTTTGCAACGGCCGACTTTTTAGAATTTTCTGTGTGTATGAATGAGTCGACTGTTGGCTAAGATTATACTGTTTTTAATTAGCATGAAATGACATATGGATGCGGCTGACGAGATATGCCGAAGAAGATATATGGGATGGATAGGGCCTGGCGGGGGTGCGAATTGCATGCACGGCGTGATCAGGTGAAGAGGGTTTCAGGATATAGATTTAGATTTGAAGAAGTTGAAAAAAAAAGCGAGAGCAATTATTTTGATCATATATAAGGTGTTTTTTTTTACCATGGACTTGGTGTTCTTGATGACATGTTAGGTGACTAGAATCTGTCACGATATCGGGTGCCAAGAATTTGGTGATACGTATATTTAGACATCAAGTATAACAGTTCATCTTCCTAACTTGTAAGTCTACTCCGACAGAGCTTTTTGATTCGCCTCTTGTCTATTTCCTAGTTGAGAAGTTTCCGGTTTCATACCTAAAATGGTTCTACAGACTCCAAGACGAAACCAGCCAAGGTGTTTCAAACTATCTTGTCACTAAACGTTAGGTGTAAGAAGATATTACCAGGATATTGTAATACGGCTCGTTTCTAAAATCTCGCCGTCATATTCCTTGCTCGAACATTCTGGACTTTGTCCTTCTTAGACCTGATGTATGCTCAACGTCTCATTGCCCCTGCACATGCTCTGTGCGTGAGACGCTGAGTGTAGTTGAGACGGGACCATGATGAAGGGAAGCATGGCTTCTATGTGTGGGTAGGAAACTGCCGCGTTTCACCAGCGTCGAGGGCTATGGTTACGTTTGGGTTTTCCTCAGAGATGCTCTCATGGCCTTGGTCATTCTCCAATGTTTGTTAAACGAGTTACAACTTGTCTCCTTCACACTCTTTAACGCTGTCAGTATCACCTCCGCTTATTCTTGTCTTGGTGTTGTGTGAGAGTTTCTCCAGCGTCGTTCGTTGTCGAGTAACAAGAAACAATTGTTCCTGACGTTGGCCAGAATACCGGGCCACCATCGTCGGCTCAAGATCGACTGATACATCCGCGACCACAGCATCTGGAAAGGACCATACAGAGACCACCTCTAGACCAACTTCAAGCAGTTGTTTTTTCGACATGAGATTGTCTTGGGCTCGTCAGGCCGCTATTTCTAGCCTGGTTGCTATCGCCGTAGCAGATGTTCTGCCACTCGACGACATACCTCTGATGTGTGTGACGATCTGTGGTCCAATAGTCGAGTTGACATACAAGTGTGATATTCATGGTCAGCGGTTCGTGAAGCGACAACAAAACGCATCGTGGGCTCCAAAACTGGCCGTGGAACCTCCCGAGGGCGATCCTCTTCGAGACATTGCCGACAAATTTGAGAGGAGGAGCTTCTCGATTATTAGAGCTGCGCCGACATCCTTTCCTTACCAGCTCACGGCTACCGACGATTTCGTGTCTAGCACGAAGGTGGTACGCGATGGTCATATCATGGACATAACTTCAGCGGCGATAGCACGTAGCACGACGACATCCTCGGTCATCAGATCGGCGACAGCACGTAGCACGACGACTTCCTCAGTCATCAGATCGACGACAACATCTCAGCCAACAAGGTCGATCTCTAGAGGCATAACCATGACTACGAGTGGCACAGGCTGGGGAAACAATATGCAGACAGAATCAATATCATCCAACGATGGTCCTGAAGAACAGTGTGTTTGCCTCAACAAGAGTTTCGACGTTGCCAAGGTTGCGGCGCTATGTCAAGATTGCATCGTTGTAGATGGACACAAGCAGAACAGTAAGTCTCACATTATTATCCCATCTATGCAGTTCATGCGCTGACATTATAGACATGGATGTTATCATGAGAGCCTGCAGGTTTCCTAGGCTCGCTTATAGTCCTGACCAGGATAGGGTGGTAGATAACATACGGGTTGAGGCGACACCAGCGACAGTTTTAGGAGCGACACGAGATTCTACTACAAGTTCTGGGATCAGAAATGAGGTGGTTAGTGGTTACTGTATTGGTATCGTTGGTTTGTTATTAGGTATTATCATAGCAATATAAACGGGATACAGATAAGGTGAACAGGCACATATATACATATAAAGTATGCTAAGGGAAACATTCTCTTCTATATATTTTTTAAAACTTGATAAATATCTATTGTATCCGCAGTAAACTACCTTTCGGTCATTACAGATATTCTAGGGTCCGTTATTTTGCGATCTTAAGTCTGCAGCCAACACCGGTTTGAATCAAATCCGTCGCCCCTATCAAAGTATTAGCTGAAAAGGGCAACCTAGGTTCTTTCGTTGTTTATATTATAGCAAGGAAATGCTGGATATCTACTCCAAAATCATGCAATGTAGTGCATGAAATATTTCAAAATCCTCACCACGGGGAAATGTGGTGTAAGAGACCCACTATTAGCAAGTCAATTATGCGACACCGACTAACACACCAATAATAATGATGGAGCTCAATAATGAACAAGCGGTCTATTATAAGTCCAAGTAATAGTTTTGATTATTATAGCTCTGAGATACATCAGTGCTATTGATGCAGGTTGCGAGTAATGACCACAAACTTGAAAACAAAAGCTAGACAGGTCATACGCAGCATCACCGCGTCTGCGGAATGCTAGTGAATCGCAATATTTACTGAAATGGAAGAAGTAGCTTACCCGCATACTGTCATCAAATTCAGTATTGTTTTTATAGTACCTGTACAGGTTGGATAATGAGCAGACGAAGGCGGTTACATTCGGGAAGATATAAAGCACCTGATAAGTACAACCAAATTAAGTCGTCCTCGAAAAGCTTGGCTTAACTTGTATATCTCCCAGTAAACAGGGCTTATCGATATTGGATACGAAATGATAATATGTTCCGTTTGAAACGCGAGTCATGCTGACTTCGGACTTGAGCATGGAGTACAAGGCTATCCGTCTCTCTGGGTCGCCGCAGCTTATGATAGACGATCACAATATGCGAATACTAATGTAACTTTTGACTTGATGGTACGTGTCAACGTGAGCTTCCAGTAACTTGGTAAAATCCACTTGTAGCGTTACGCTGTGAACTGCTCGTGCCAGCCGTTTGGAACTTATCAAATCACGCTATCATAAATGACAGCACGTTCGGAGGTATACGTTCAGATATATCTGCTATGCATAGATTCACTTGCATGAAGAATATCTTCATCGCCATTGTACGAATATGGCTAGTCTGTTGGGTCAAAGTATGAGAGCTGCTCCCAGTGATATAGTCTCAACTAAGAGTCCAGTGTCGTTTGAAGAGGGGATACCCAGGCCTGTTTCCTCTTAATCAAGGCCTTGGGGCTTTAACACGACTCAATATTCGTATTAATGTCTTTAGTTATTGTCATTGATGAGTATTTACATCTGATCTGCGAATCCTAGGAGTGAATCTGCCAAGGCATTGGGTACATGTATCCGAGTATTTCTTGGGCATCAAGCCGTGATAGGTAGTTTAGAGGTTTGATTGGAGAATGTAACGGGAATCAAAGAGATAGCTACGTCACTAATCTACTTGTATGATAAGCCGTATAAGAACCCTGAAGCTATACCCATACCCATACCCATACCCATACCCATGCCCATGCCTATGCCTATATGTTATTTACTTTTGGTATTATGTAGAAGCGAGGAAACTGCACTAAGCTCGTTAACGCTTGAGCCTTGATCCAACATACATTTGCTAGACCTGCACTATAGGTATGTAATATCGGTGTATTGTTTCTGCCTTTCTGGTGCTCGGACGTTAAACCTCAGAGTTTTCTCAATATGCGCCATGATATCAACATCTGTGCATCTCGCCTCGCGTATATTGCTGGCGTTTCTTCGTAACCAACTAGCTTTAAACTTCTCAACTCACCGAGTCCTACAAACACCACCCCATTCGCTCATTGCAGTCTCCGGTCCAAGACAACAGCATCATCGGCGTGGCTTACGGGACATGGACGCCACTGCCCCGGCTCACCGGTTTTCCAGAAGCATGATCGACGGCGGCGCCTCAAAAGCCGAGAGGAAACGACGCGATTGGATCTTCAGAAGTAACGGTTAACAACCAACAGAGAGGGAATAGAAGGAGGAAAAAAAAAAGGAATTATTTAGGTATACGCTACATAGTAACATTCTCCGAGACTGAGTTTCAAGTTCGTGGGGTAACTTTACGAGTGACTTGTGCAAGCAGCGTGGCGGAGTTATTGTAGCGAGCAGGAAAAAGAAAGCACATTTAGAATCGACAAGGTTTGAGATTAAGCAAGGCGAGGGAAGGCTGGCCATTACGTATACAGGATCAATAACTTCAGTGGTTCTCTGTTTTACGAGGTTATTATTGGAGGGAAAAAAGAAATCATGGGTTGAGTTGAGGCAAGATGCTATGTCACCGTTGCTGTAACTCAGATCCAATCCTTCACCTCCGCCTTCAAAGTAAACAAGCAGATAATCGACAAAAAAGATCAACTCCCTTGCAGGATCCCAGGATCCCGGCACGTGGCGTCGAGTCTTAGTCCTTGGTAATCCAACCAAAGACCAAAGACTCAAACTGCCCTAGCCCAGCTGATGTCTAACGTATCAGAGTTCAACTCCAAGGATCTAATCCTCCACCGTCAGCTTGGTTTTGACCTCTATAAGCTCTGTAGATCCCTCAAGTGCCGAGGTAGAGCATCCCGTGACGCCCCCCTCATGCGTCGGACCCTGCTTTAACTAGAGACTCTTGTAGATGATCTGTTTCAAAGCCCTGGACTCGACTCTCGCCATGACTCCCTCTGCTTAACCGGAAGTCCGGATGTCAGTCACTAGCTGCAACCTAACACTAACCTTAGGGCTTCGCGTCCGGATAGCTTCCTGTTGGATCCCTATTCTAGATGCTTCCCTCCATGCCGCACAACCCGGGGTTATATGCCCGAAGGATAAAGCTCCGCCATGACCGCGAGGCCCCTATCTCTCGACCGTCCTCTTATGCTGTGCCTCCCCACTATCAACCTCATTGAACACAGCCGTCCTCACACCGGAGAGTCATCCAGAAGCCCAATCAAGACTTGAAAGAGCCGAATTGGTATCTCTCGTTGGGCCGCTACGTCCGTCCGCCCCTCGTTACACAGATACGCTCTCGGTGTACAACCAACGGCGCAAAGTGTCCAAGTACATCTATCACCATATCCAGATCCTGCACCCGTTAGCAACTTCGGCCCGCACTGCATTAGTGTCCGGACTCTGGAGACGACTTGAGGCCCTCTACCGTGCTTGTCATAGGACGCCTCGTCACTAACGGCCGGCAGACGTTGCATTAGTGCCCAAACCTGACGGCTACACATAAGGGGTTGAGATACCTTTAAAAAGCCTTTCATTGACCTTGTAGCATATTCTTGATCACAAGCTTCTTTGCGATATTTTGATTACTGGCAGGTTATGATAAACCGTTGCTGAGATTCAGTCGCGGGGTGTTGAAAGCATCGAGTTGTTTGGCAATACAATGTCTCCTTCCAAAACACGCACAACAGAGCCATGGAGACTTATGGCCTCCGAAGCCCTTGCTAGAATCCAAGCCGATGAGCTCTCAGTCCAAGAGTATACAGAATCACTCTTCGAGAGAATCAAGGCACGGGACGACGACGTCAAAGCCTGGGCATATCTCGACCAAGAGGCAGTTATTCAACAGGCGAAAGTTTTGGACCAAGTCCCTAAAAAGAACAGAGGGCCTCTTCATGGACTTCCCATTGCTGTAAAGGATGTTATCTACACCAAGGGTAAGTCTCTTACCAACGGCGAGAAGTGAACAGAGCTCATTCAAAGCAGACATGCCCACTCAGTTCAACTCATCACTGTACGAAGGACATCATCCCGAGACGGACGCCGCTTCAATTCGGATCCTTCGCCACGCGGGTGCCCTTATCTTTGGTATGTTTTCTTCCATAGTCTCTGCCCTACAAACTAACAGAGCAGGCAAAACAACAACTACGCAGTTCGCCGCTATTCATATCGGTCCCAAGACTCGCAATCCTCACGATTTCCTACGCACTCCCGGAGGATCTTCCAGCGGTTCTGGCGCAGCTGTCGCCGATTTCCAGGCACCCATCGCTCTTGGTACACAGACAGGAGGCTCCATGATTCGTCCAGCTTCATTCAACGGTATCTATGGGTTCAAGCCCACCTGGAACTCTGTCTCTCGTGAAGGGCAGAAGATCTACGCTCTCATCTATGACACTCTCGGGTGGTATGGGCGATGTGTCGAGGATCTGGTGCTATTGGCCGACGTGTTTGCACTTCAAGACGATCAAGAAGAAGCGCCTGGTTTTCAGGGCGTCAAAGGTGCGCGCTTCGCTATTTGCAAAACCGTCGTCTGGCCTCTTGCTGGTCCTGGGACGCAGGAAGCTCTGTCGCGAGCTGAAGAGCTGCTCAAATCCCACGGCGCTATCGTAGAAGAGATCGAACTCCCCGCAGAATTTGATAAGCTGCCAGAGTGGTATCGCATCGTCCTTCATACAGAAGGTCGTACTGCGTTTCTGCCTGAGTATCGTGTTGGGCGAGATCAGATAGGCCAGGCCCTCATCGAACACGTCGAGAATGTTGACGGATTTAGTCGCAAAACGCAATTAGAAGCATTTGACAAGATGGCTGCTCTGCGACCTGTCTTTGACAATATTGCTTCTCAGTATGCGGCTGTTGTCACTCCGAGTGTACCTGATGAGGCGCCTGTTGGTCTGGAGAGTACGGGAAGTCACATCTTCTGTTCCATGTGGAGTGTAAGTGACATTTCGTTATCGGGGTCGTCTATTGAATCTCAACTGACATGAATACAGGGTCTTCATACTCCAGTGCTAAACGTACCGGGCTTCAAGGGAGAACACGACATGCCGATCGGCTTATCACTTGTCGCGCCGCGATATCGTGACCGCCATCTCTTGGAAGTGGGCAAGGCAGTAGGGGAGATTTTCGAGTCTGAAGGCGGCTGGGAGACGAAACTGTAAAGACGAAAGCAAAGTCTGTACGAGCACTGAGCATATCAAGAAAGGTAAAACAGGACATGTTGAAAAGATTTGGAATGGCGCACAGGCATAAAACTACAGGTAGATCGAATCCGTACGTGTCGGACCTGGCGTCTTTGGTACTGTTAGAATAGTATGTTGAATGCTTTTTGTAAATTTCCATCAGCGCTTTGGTCGACCTGACATACGCCGACAAGGAGTCTATATCTCACAGCCGCCCTTTACTTGAAATGTCGACATTATTTGCTCATTACAAAATACCAATCGCGCCTGTAAACCCGGCCCAAAGCCCTTGTGGCCAAATACCCAATACTGCAGCTCATCCGTCGCGTAAAAAACGTACAAGCCCCGATAGCACCTACAAGACCGCAGCCTTGTGCTAGGATTTCATGACTAAGGAAAGCGCCGGAGGTGAGTGGAATGGGGGCTGGTGTTGCCCAGTCAAACATGAACAAAAGATGTCTTAGACAATGACTCAGGCTACTCATTGAAGAGCTCATTGCTTCACAGGCAGGATTTTGTCGATACATTCAACGGCCTATTGTTGGTAAGCATCATGTTGCAATGGCATTGAGACAGAAACTTACCTCTTGTGTCAAGATGCCCTGATTTCGAAGATAGTGGCCCATGCTCTTGACAAGCTCGATCTGATCGTCTTGGCTGAGACTAGTAATTGCGGTCTCAAGGACGGTGCCGAGGTTGGCCTTGTGGATAGCAATAAAGGTGTGGTAGTACATATAAGCAAAGAAACCCATGATAAACTGACAGTCCATGCGGTCAGTGATGCCTCCGTGTCCGGGGATAGAGTCACCAAAGTCCTTGATCTTGAATGTGCGCTTGAGGCCGGAAGCAAAGAAGCCACCAAAGGGAGCAATGAGGGAAGCAAACGAAGCCAGGTTGAGAGCGTGAATTTGCATAGGAGCGATGGTGAAGGAAAAGTTGGCAGACTCGGGCAGGAAGAATAATTCGGGCATTTCATACGTCTGGGGAAGGAAAACTGGGTTGGGGTCGCACTGGAGGCCGGTGAAGATGTTGGCACCCAGGTCGTTGACAGGGCAGATGAAGTACTTGGATCGCATCATGATGCTAGACAGGAGCATGGCAAAGATGATGGTCATGATCCAGGCACCGACGAAACCTTCAACTGTCTTCTTGGGCGACAACTTGATGAGCTGAGTGCGTCCAAACATGATACCGCAAATGTAGGCAAAGATATCGTTCGTGATGACCAGAGCAGCGGGGAGGAAGAACCAGATCATGCCCTCAAAGACGTTGTTCATGATGAAGTGGGCCTGGACCACAATGAGGTACAGGGCCATATGAGTCCAGGCGAAGTTAGTGAACTGGAACTTGTAGTGACCGGCTTGAAGTGAAGTAACGAAAAAGACGAAGCCTAGCTATAGTTAGCATTGAAGGACCCGGCCGAATCTAGGTCCACTTACCAAACACATAGAGAATGAAGCTAATGAAGCGGTGGTGAGTAGCCAGAGGTAGCAGGACCTTGTCGACCAGAATAATGTGCTTGAAGTAGTAGATGACGGTTTCGCCATACAAGAAGTACATAGTAGTCGCCAGCCAGTACCAGTTGAGACTCTTAGTAGATCGCAGCGAGCGGGCACGGCTGGGAACATTGGCGATTGCGATGACCTCCTTGAAGGAGACGATTTGCACAGCGGTAATTATGCATATGATGTAAATGTGGCCCATGAAGAGCGCCGTGAAGAACATGGCGAACATGACAAATGTCCAGAAAGTGCGTGTTATGAAGTTGGCCTTTTTCTTTTCGTACTCGGCTTGCTTCTCGGTGGTTGCTGGTTGTTTCTGCAACGAGAATTAGTCTTACTCCTCGGGTGGTATGAGAATGCCTAGCGCTAGAAACTCCAGATGGACTGTTGTTGCTTCTGCATGCCTACCTCGTTTACTGTCTCTAGCTGGTTCAGGGATTGAGACTTAGTTTTAGTAGGAGAGCCATCTTCACTGCTGAAGCTCGATCGTCGCCCTTCAGAGCCATTGCGGTTGGGGAACCTAACCCCTCTCTTTGATCGAGCCATGCCCGCGAAGATATATGCTCAAGTTGCGCTGTAGCGGGCGCTGGTGGATCTATCGCGGATTACTGCCAAGAAACTGAGCAGTGAGGTTGTCGTCGGCTGGCGCTATCAGGTTGAGTGGGCGGTAGACTCGTATCACTGTAGCGGCTATGGTTGTGATCGCGTTTGCGAAATAACAGAAGCGTCTGTCCTCGCGGAACTGATCTCGTGAATTGTGACGTCGTCGCGCCGTTGAAAGTGGGAGAAGTATGTCGTCAGGAGAGTAAGCTTTGTAGTAGAGAATTCGTCAGGGCGAAAGAAGTTCGGCCCAGGGTAACAAGATATATCGTCGGTAATTCGCGCTTTTTGGCGCGGGTTCAGCGGGCAAATGAGCTCACTCTCGCGATAGTTTTGACGATGATGGAAGAACAAGAAATGGTGGTTTGAAAAGTCGAGATACCTAGGCCGTTCCTAGCCCCAGCCCAAAAGTGGGTGGTAAGCGCCCTGCCAAGTACCTAACTTCAGTGCAAGCTACGCTACTACGTAAGGTACATACGCAATGAAACTCCGCTAGCTAAAAGAGCATGACCAAATCTTACACAAAATCTCCCACATTTTCCAAGACTTGATCAAACTTGGCGACCAATCCTATGTCTGAACGACCAACCGGCTGCGGCGGCTGTGGCTTGACGTATGTTTCCGGCCGGTGGTTCCAGCGGATTTCGCATCTTCCTGCGTCAGGTGGGCGGGCATTGGGAGTTTATACCCGGCTGAACAATCAATCTCCAGCCATTACATAGGTATTTAATCGGTAAATCTGGTATAAAACCATCTCCCCATGCAATTCTACCGGTCACTCTGTATACATATATTCTAGTTACTTGACACGTTGAGAGTTGAGGCACGCACTGCCCCAGACGCAGGGGCTCATTAGCAGTGGGACGACAACCCCCATAAGGCAGTATCCATAAGAGATCTGTTGAGATTGTCCCAACTAAAGAAAGACAATGGAGATTGGAGAGATTTGTTGGTAAATGAGGATATGAAGCCCTAACAGAAGGGACCTACATCTATAGCTCTGGCAAAAAGGCTAAAGTAAAACTGCCAAGCAGGATGAACTCCGTAGTTAATTGTGTAATTACGCACCCGGGTAGCCCGTAATATCCGCGATTCCGGCGCATGAAAGATCTCCTGGTATCCATCTCTCGAATTATCACTCTCGAATTATCACTCCCGCTCTCGCTCTCGCTCTCAATTATTATTATTTTATATACATGTGCTTTCACTCTGACAGTTTTGTTTATGTTGCTAACACATAACCCATTGGAAGACTATGTACTTCTTCAATGATAAACTCCACCTATCTCTGGTAATAAATGGCCGAGATTCCCTAACTTGAAGCTACCCACAAGCTGTCAGTTTAAAGCTTGGGATCAATGACGCACCTTGCTATTCACATGCTCCAAAATGTTCCAACTCCGCGATGACTTGCGCCTCATTTCTAATTGTGGCTGACTACAAGCACCTGCCACACTTTGTCTGCATAATTGACACGTGATCTCGTGTCGCGTCTATCCATTCAATCTTTCCAGCCCTTACACAACGCGACCCAAGACAGTGAACAATGCACGAGATGAACCAATAATAATAAGACTCTTCAACTTTGCTCAATGGAGATTAACTCTCCTTGTGAAATAGCCATGAAAAATGGACCTCGACGAGTTCTCCGATGACGGTTTCGATGACCTCCCTGACAACGCCCTCCAGGAACTCGAGGATAATGCCATTCAGCTCACACAGGCTCATGCCCAATCGAAGCCGCCCACCCAATACCCCGCGATTGAGGATCCTGCGGTTGTGTGGATTGAAGATGACGATCTCGATACGACCGAAGTGACCAACGATGCTGGTGTTCCTATTGGAAGACCGGTCAAAGACAATAACCTACAACAACAAAATCAGTCATCGCAGGGCTACTACCTCGACTCTCGTCGTTCGATTCCACCCCCGAATCCAAGATGGAACCCAGTCGTCGATCCCTCGAAGCGTCGCCCTATGGGACAGCCTCCCCAGCAACATCTCAATGCAGGACTGCCTAACCAGCCTATGTATACCTCTCAACAGTTCCAAACTCAGAGCGGCAACCTCGCCCGCGCTCAGCCAAGTCAATTTGCTCGACCTCCTTTACCTCAAAACAAGCCTGTAGCCTCTCAGCAATCTCAAAGCCAACATGGCGATGTTCTATCGGCACTCCAGCAGCGAGTGCGAGTCCTCGAGGACCAGCTCAAAGCGGCCCTTGGAGAGGCATCTATAGTCCGATCCAACTTTGTCAAAGCTAATGAGGAACATGCTGCCGAAGTCGCTCGCTTGAACAAAATCAATGCTGAACAACTAGCGAAACAGGAACGGATTGCTGAGGCAGCCGTTGCTGCTGAGCAGAATGCAAATACCGAACTGCAATTTCTTCAACGTGATATGAGGGAGGTCAGTGACCGCGTTCGCCGGAAAGAAACTGCTCCTGGGACCTCTGGAGGGCTCACGACCCCTAAGAAAGTGTCAAAGTCATGGCGCGTGGCTGACGGATTTGATGAGATGGACATTGCCGTAAGCC
This sequence comes from Fusarium abutilonis, assembly GCA_021655885.1. Taxonomy (NCBI): domain Eukaryota; kingdom Fungi; phylum Ascomycota; class Sordariomycetes; order Hypocreales; family Nectriaceae; genus Fusarium; species Fusarium abutilonis. The sequence goes on from JAJJWN010000087.1 coordinate 281,173, forward strand.
CCAGCAAAGGACAAGGACGGAGCAGAAATGCCGGTTCAGTTGCCATAAATGTTGGTGAGAGAACGCCCAGCAAAGGGAAGAGGAAACGGCCGCCAGTTGACAGCCCTGTCATGCCATTGGAAATCCATACCGATAGCTTCACCAGTAGCAATGGAAAGCCAGAGCCTCCAGCACAGCAACGAGCGCCGATTGTAGTTGCGCCACCTCCTGCTGTTTCTTTTGAGGTTTGTCAACTCTCCATCCCCCTTGTCTAGTACCAAGCTAATCAGGTCCAGTTCTTGCAACTTGTGCTCGACCATGGCGCCCAGCAGCCAACTTTTGACATTTTGTCTCGCTTTTCCTTCGCCGATGACCGAGAAACGTCTTTCTCGGCCATCATATTCCAGAAGATACCATTGATGGGAAACCCCCACCGCCCGATGCAGCTACTCGTGGACTTTGCAAATCTCATGGTCGGCATCTGGACTCGTTGTCAAGCAGAACAGCTTTGGGAACCAATCAAGTATCTGCTTGCCCTCATCTCCTTCACTTTTTCACTTCATGCCTCAGAAGTTGCTCCTTTTGTGTTCCCAAACTTGGCTGCGCCAGCTCAAGCAACAATGTGCACTTTGGCTGAGTGGCAGCATCGTATACGGGAAGGCGAGCAGCGACTCAAGAACGACCAATTTCAGTCCATGAAAAAGCATATCAAAATTGTCGATATTATGTCTATTTTCTACACAAGCTCGCTTGCTTGTTCGACAGCGTTGGATGTAACAAACCCTGAAGTCGAGTCCAAGGCGGCGGAGTTTTGGAGCTGTATCTCGCTTGATCTCGTTTATAAACTTTTAAGTCCTAAACAGGAACTTCCTGAAATCTTGGCAATGCTGGAGCTGCTTACGACGTCTTCCCTTCCAAGCTCAATTGGTCCTATTACAGACGAAGTAGATGCTTCTTCTGTGGCTGGCAATGTCATCAACCAGGTTACGAACACGCTTACCGATTACCATCTATCGGTCAAAACGCGCGAACAGAAATGTACTTTGCGATTGGCAGCATTGCGAACGCTTATCGCCTTTTCTCGGTATCCTTTTGGCGCTATAGAGCTCGCGTCTCACAGTCTTGCCCTTCCTCGCCTCGTGACTTGCCTCAGTACGGCCATAGACGAGTTGTACGACCAACCTATTCCGTCAAATATCCTACCACAAACGTCTGAAACGAACAAATCGCATTCAGAATCGGAAGCGGCTTCATACTCGGCAAGCCTCTATCGGATCATCTCTCAGTGCGTTTTCTTGATCCATGTTCTGGTAATAGGTCCCGAAACTGCCAACATTGCCGATATTGGTCAGAAGTTGTCCATGGCCCATGGTGGAAGCCAGCGGTATCTTCTTGCGCTGGGGAGGCTCACGTTTGCTGAAGAAGATCTGGTAATGGAAGCCGGCATTGACGGCCAGACAGTCGAGGCAGCGCATGAGCTGCTTGAGCTGGCGGTCACGCCGGATGAAGGTGAAGTTGTAAGTGGGGCATTTGGAGACTAGCATCATGAGACACTGTATCTCTGGCGTTTGCATAGATGATGGTTTGAACTCAGGGTTGGGCTACGATATTTATATAGCTACACGGTCGGAGTTTGGAGATGAGGGCTAGACAAGATACCACGAGACAAAAAGCAGCAATTTGGAAGATATTTTCAAAGCTTGCAATAGTATGTTAAATTAAGAATTGGCAGAGAGTGACTATGTTATCCTCGCTATGAGTTTGCCCTGGAGCTGGAATACATACTCCTCGGGCATGTTCATCCTATTCCCATATTCTTGCACAAGGCCTAGAAATTTAGCCATTGTATGACACATGCACGTGGTCCCTTGATACAGGTCAGTTCCAAAATCACATTGTCGAGATGCATAGACCACTCACCAATGGTTCTGAGTCAGGTCTCCGCGGTTGTTCATGGTTCGCCAGTTCTCCCAGTTCTTATCCGTCTTGTCGACAGAGGTCGTCCAGATTTTCTGCCCCCAAATGACATACTTGAGGTTTAGAGTGTTGCGGTTCCTCATACACCACTCGGCGATATCTTTGCCAGAAAGTGTAGCAGACTGTTTTTTCTCATGAGTCTCTATACGAGCTTTATCACCAGAGGATGACTTACACCACCAGCGTCCGAGCACATGAAATCAGTCGCCAGACCGCAACAATGATCTGAAGACCCGGGACAAGAGCAGTCTCTCTTACACCCAATCTCCCTCACTCTCCCGGGAAACGCAGCAACGACCATTCTAGAAGCATCGACAGCAACTTGCTTACACGCTCCCACGGCCGGGATCGTTGGCGCCGGATACCCGCCGAAGCCTGAGCCTGCGGAGCTGCAGCACTTCATCTGCGACGGACCGGGACACTGGTTGCTGGCGGAGCTGCCGGCGCAGTCTGAGGTCCAGCGGCAGTTACCTGAAGAGCAACTGGGCTTGGAACAGCATTTGATGTTAGCTGCATCGGCGGGACAGGCACCTGAGATGGAAGAACCGCCTGCAGAGCTGCAGGCCGCGTCGGTGATGCAGACGCCGGCTATGCCATTGGGACCATAGCAGGGCTCATTGGGGGCGGAGAGTGATGAAGAGATGAGGGTAAGGAGGGCGAGAAGGGAAGCTGGAGCTCTGGAGTGCATTGTGATGGGAGTTGTAGTTCGTTTAGGTGATTGGATGATAGTCTGAATGAGTTCTTGCTCTTATGCTGGAGGAGTAGGAGTTCTTATAGCTGCTTTATATAATAGTCTGTTGCCTGTGGCTTGCTTCTCTTTCAACCTGTGACGATCATGATCGTCATTCCATAATTTACTCAATGTTGAGAGGAACCTGCTCAAGTTTCGAGTTGATCATCGTCGTGTAACGTCTTTCGCAAGGTTAAACGAATCGACGCTTTGGAGCAGTAACCCTCCAGCTGGCGACCTTCCTATTACGGTCATGGAAAGCTTGCCTTGGACATTTTCTTTCATTATGATCAAGACATGACTATTCTTTCAGCTGAGTCCAAGACATCTCCACACACGACTTACAACCCTGGTCATGCGCTGAATATCGCAGCTGATCTTCCTCAGCTTTCCTTGATTAGATTTTCGAGGGTGAATTCTTCTTTTCTTATCCTTACATACCCTTTAGACTATTTCTGGCCTGCTAATCGGAACGTTGGACTCAGCCCCCGACGTCCCGATCAATCACGGAGAGCAACGGTTACGGTTGACGATCATGTCTAGCCACGCCGTTATGTCGCGGCTCCTCGCGTCCCGTGTGCGCAGTACATATCTGCTATCGAGATTAACTGAGTAACTGTTCCGAATGCTCAAGCAGGCCTACTCACACACTTGTGTCGGTGGCTTGTTTCAACTTGACATGTGATACAGAAGGAGAAACGGAGTCTTGACCCAGTATAAGCTTAGAAGGGAAGCATACACATAATACGGAGCGATAGTTGGACCTGGAGTAGGCGAATCTTCTGAAGAGTACTGATTGAGAAGGGTAATCGGTTCTAGTCTATGACGATCTTTGTAGGACAGCGACATAATGCTTCCACAGAGTGTGTTTGGTGTCTCAAGGACATTTGAGACAATATAGTATGATATGACGCAACTGAGAGATATACATTGAACAGATCATATTGTTTTCCTATTTCCGTAATTAGTATTGAGAAAACATGCTATGCTATCAAGAACAAGTTCCAACGCCAGCTACAACCGAAGCTATGTTGCCTGAATACAACCCGGTAAATGTAAACATCCTGGGGATGCATGTGGGTGATGAACATAAGGGACAGTGTTTCTAATCGCCCTCAGGAGGATAATTTAATTCAAGAAAAGGTTCTAGGACTAGTTAGTCATGTATCAAGATGGCTAAGGCCTCCTCCAAACATGGCTAAAGGCTTCTAAGAACAACATCACCCTCACCACATGGCTAGCAGGGACTGACTGTACGATGATCGAAGGTCTAGTCCGAATAGAACGGACAGCTTTTGCAAAATCTACCTACATACTAAGCATGTTAAGCGGCCATATTCAAAACCGCGTATATATGACCGGATGCTATCTTCGGAAGGTATTGCACGATGACAATATTTGACAACTCGAACAATACCAAGTCGGGGACGATCGATGCGCTTTAAAGCCAATAGCGAATGATGTCACAAGCAAGCCAGATACAAACCATGAGCTTCCTAAATCGTCGTGACTACTGTGTAATTGAATCATTGCAGCCCTTTTCACCTTATGACGAGACTGTTCTTCAGTGCATTGCTAGCAAACCTCAGAGTCAGCTGTGACCGCCAACTCTGTATCATCGTATAAACGCATTCATATGTCTCAGATAGCAATTATGCCTAGCTTACCGCTCCTTTTATGTAATCGGCGATCTTGGCAGATATACCTGGTATTGAGGCCTAAAGAGATGTTTGGGTCGACTTCATCGATGAATGATTGTGTGTCCTGGTCAGCGGCAACAACTGTTGCTCGCAAATCTTTTCAGTGGCTCTCGCGACTCGGGGGATTTAACCCCTCGAGATGAATGAAACCGAAAGCCCTACATGAAGAGCATGATTGGGATATAAAGCAATAACCCCCTTGGCAAATCCCTTGCCTTCCATCGTTTATGCAACTCGTTGAAGATCATATCCAAAAAATAATGCTTATACTCTGGTCCAGAAAACAGAAAACTCCGCCTTAATGGTTCTTTTCTTGACTGTCATCCTGAGATCCCTCGCCAATCTCCATAGAATCGCTCGCTTGTGTGTCGCTGCTATCTAATAGTGCATTGGGCGCATAAGTAATCTTGCCTTCTTCACGTCGATCCGGGGGAATAATGGTGTTGTACCATCGAGGCAAGAGGACACCAAGTCCGACGAGGACCAAGCAGATATGTGCAATGCCAAAGCCGAGAATGTGAAGAGGGTCGTCGCGGAGTTGATGAAAGGCAGGATAGGCGAAGCCGTAGATGATGGCGAGAACAGGGGCGGAAATAAAGCGTAGGAGGATAGGCCAGAATGCGGGAATGCTCCAGTTCTTTCCAGTTGCTACAATGACATTGAGATCCCTTCGAAGCTGCTGGCCCTGTTTAACAGTTAATAAATGTGGGAGAGCAGATATGATGAAGAGACTTACAGAGTAAAAAGCCATGTACCAGAAGCGGGTGAAGTAGACATTGCCAAAGACCTTGGAGAGAGCAGCATTTCTTCCAATGAAACGACGAACACGGCCATTGTCTCGGTTAAAGTTAAGAGCAGGAGGCACAGAATCAGGTGTCTTGCCGATTATACAAGACACAGCTGTACAGATGATGAAGATACCAAAGCCGACTCCAGCGCCAGCTTCAGCCTGGACGGCGTGTGCGACAGCAACACCAAGAACCATGCCACCAAAGTAGCCAAAGTTCCAGATGAAGAATGCTGGGTTTCCAACTTGACCAGCAACGTCCCTCCAGCGATAGAAGGTCGTGGAGAAGGCACACTCGCCAAAGACAACAAACACCAGGGCCACGTCGTTGATCCAACGGTCGACGCCGGTGAGGAGAGCGTAACCGAACTGTGTGCAGTAGGGGAGCGAGATGAGGAATGAGATAATCACGAGAATAGTGACTACCCATTCGCGGCGTATCTTGGGCTTGGTGTCCATAACAAGCGTGACCACGGCGTCGACCATGGCAAAGGCTGAACTGTATCCGAGGACGACGAGGGTGAAGAAGAGGGCAAAGGCCCAGAACTGAGAACCGGGGAGTTGAGTGATGGCCGTGGGCAGAGTAAGGAAACCAATGGTAAAAGCACCGATTCTCTCGCCGGGAACGGGCATCATGTTCAAGTAGCCAACAACACCAAAGGCAGCAAAAGCAGCGAAGCCTTCAAACATAACATTGCTAAGAACGATCAGACACGAGTCCATGACGGCGTTGGCGTGCTTCTGATTGTAGGATGCATAAGAGCTGAAGTAACCAAAGCCAACACCCGTCGAGAAGAAGACCTGGCCTGCGGCAGTCTGCCAGATCTCACCAGAAGCCAGCTTCTCACCGTTCCACTCGCCAAAGTACAGCTTCACACCACGCCCGGCGTTGGGGAGTGAAACGGATCGACCGACAAGGATGATGGTCAAGACAACAGGCAGACCCATGGTGAAGTAGACGACTCGCCCGGTTTGGCCAATACCGCGGAAGATGGAGATCCAAACCAGGAACCAAACGAATGCAGTCCACCCGACGGTCTCTCCAATGAGCGCAGTACCAGGATATCTGACATAGTCTAGGACTGCGTTGGACGTCTTGTTTCCGGGGATAGCGTCGACATTCTGGACTACATCTTGGTAGTAGTACTCTTCAGCCCGTCCCTCCCAAGGTAGCGGACTCTGAAACGAGTTTCGGAAGTATATCATGATCCACGATAAGTTGACGACGAAATAAGGACCAACAATAAAGCCAATGTACAACAGACTAAAGCCCAGGCCCTTGAGACGGTGATTGATGTTGTTAAATGCGACAACGGAGCCACCGCGGTAGGCCTGGCCAATACTCACCTCAAGAATCAGGGCGGGAATGGCGATGAGGAAGACGCACATGAGGTACGGGATGAACCACTGGAGACCGTTGTTGTTGTAGACTTGAGAAGGGTATCGAATGAGGTTTCCCATACCAGCACAACCACCCATAGCCGCGAGGAGGAATGAAGCTCGCGAGTTCCACTGATCACGACCATCTTCAGATTTTGAGGGCGGCGGCGACAGCAACTTGCCGACCTTTTTGACGAACGCAGGGATCGCCATTCTGGTGAAGGGTCGGAGGACAAGAAACGGCTTTTTTTGTTCCTGTAAAGTTTAAGTAACAAGCTTCCCGTGTCTATTAAGCCAAGACAGAATTCAGAGGGAGGCTGATAAGCTCATGTGAGGTTCTCTCTCCTGGTTAAGGTGATAAGGAAGAGCAGAAAGAATTGGAACTCTCTGTTTTTTGCGCGTGACATGGTCATCTCTTTATTACAGAGAGAGAGCCAAGACTCTACAGCTACGGTAGGATCGAGCAGGCAGTACCTGTTGGTTCTGCAACGGGGAGTTGACTACGGGACAAGATCGACGTAGCGACATCTACATCCCTGGAATTCTCCATAGCGACTCTTGGCTTCGTATGACAAGAAAAACGCCTGTGCGAGCAAGCGCCCAGCTCGGTTCAACTCAAGATGCTCCGCTGCCAAGATTCCGAGTATCTTGGCGCATTTGGGGCCCCGGTCTTGGGACCTTTTTTTTGCCTCTTTATCTATTGTGAGAATCACCGACAGCCGAGGATTAAAAGGGTCTTCAAAGTGAGTGAGTGAGAGAGAGAGAGGGTGGGTTTGGTTTCAACGGTCGAGGTAGTCGGAGGATATAACAGACTGATAAGAGCCGCAACTGGACAGACAAAAAGACGTTATTCCCGCTCTACTTTACTCTACAACCTTATGGAGAACTCGCCTCGAAAGCGAACGGACCATCGGCGATATTTGAGAGGGCTCTAACTTGATGTTAGTTAGTGTCTGCGCCGTTGAGTGGATAAAGATCCAATGGAGGGCATCCATCCTATTTATTTGCATGTCTTGGCCAACGCAACTGGACAAAATAAAATAAAAAAAAGGCTTCAGCTGGATAAAGGTTAATCGGGCGGTTGCCAAGGGAAACTGACTCTGTTGAGTGACGTACTTTACGGCGATGCCGTGTGATGATATGTGCATCTGCAAACATGTCAAGAAGATAAGAGGAAGATGGGAGTTGTAAAGTGTAGTTGTAAAGTGTCTAGGCATAAGCCGTTGTTTAATGAGATGGTCGGCGTATATCCATTCTCACAAACACTTGCTAATTTGCTTCCCCCTTGTCTTGTATTCGAAACGACCGCGTTAAAAGTTAGAGCTTGGATCTAATTTAGTACCAAGGCGTCGGAACAAGCTTGTTTGACGACATTATAACCATAATTGAACCCTCGATTCCAGATCCAGTCTTTATTCTTTACTTCTGCAAGGCAATCGCACTACTTGAGTATATTCCTGCGCAAAAAAAGTCGGACTACAAAACTACCTAACGTTCGTCTTCGGGTGAGATTTCTGCTCACGCCAAGCCAGCCTCGAATCCTTCCAGCCCATGCCGGTTTTTTATTTTTTTATTATGTGATTTCACAATCTAGGCACCGACTTTCTTGAAACAATGAGTGGTCATATTGAAATTTTGTTTGGCAAAAGAGGCCGCCAGGACATATTAGGCAGTATTGCACGTAGGATACAGGTAGGCCCGAACCATGACTGGAACAAAGTACAAAAGCCACATATCGTGGGGGATAAACGGGGAGATGTTAAACCCAAAAGATGGTCTTGGTTTGCGACTATTGACAATCAAACGGGGTGATATGATCAACTCCCCGAGACGTACAATTTAGTGACCGTTCTGATGGAGCTTCATGATCTTGGCCAGACGCCACAGTCTGTCTTGACCTCGCGGCTACCGGAATCAGACGGATCACGCAATCGTCTTTTACAAATAATAACTGAATTTATGAGCCGTCTTGGAACAGGGGCAGCTATTATATGTGGAGCTGTGCAGACTGCAGGTTCTATTCAGCCTTACCTCGTGGCAAGTAACAGTTGATCAAGTGCTCTTAGGTTATACGGCCATACGAGATACTGCATGGTATCATACAGATAAAGTAGCCATCTAAAGTCTGTTTATACTACTGGAACCTATGGAGTATACTTGAGAACCTATAACATTCTCGACCTGCTTGAAAGCTTATGTGATATAACATGATTTTCAGGGTTCTGGACCAAACTGGGCATAGCAGAATAACATCTTGCTCCTTTCAAAGAACACCATTTAACGCGCGATACGGAGAGTTTAGAATTTCCAATTCCTGTGATTGCCTGACGGTGTCGTAGAAAGTTTAGGTTTCGCTGCTCCAGACAAACTACGCACTTCCCGTCTCCTTCAAATCAGGTACCGAGTGTCTCCATAGTCGCAGCAACATTTTCAGCCTTTCGACCATACACCATATGACTATCCGAGTCAGAGACACGCAAAGATATCACATAATAAGATAAAAGAACTCACACAGTAAAATAGGGCAAAACTCTAGGGTCTCTAAGTGCTTTCCGCATCTCGCTGACCAAAATCGTCACTTGCTCTCTCGACCAGCCCAAGATCTCCCCAATCGGAAAGATAGCAAAGGCATCAATCGACTGATCGATAAAAGCTCCGTTATAGAGCCCAACCTGCTTCAGCTTCTTGTCTCGTGGCCAACCACCCACAGGGACCTTCCATGTCTTGACGACGATGTCGGTGAAGCCAGCTTCTCGCATGTACTTCTCCTGACGGCCGTCGCGGGCAACCTCCCATGTGCGACCCGTCTTTCGACCGCATTCGAAGAATAGTTGATACCACTTCTTGAAGATGTGGTCATCGTCGTTTTCAACCTTGGGGTTCTCGCTACGTGTTTGGATGTCGATCTCGAGACTCTCGACCCAACCACCTGGACGCACGTGCTTGTATGCCTGACGGTAGAGCTTCTTCCAATCGTCTATGGCACCATACAAGTATCGTATATGGATAAAGTCAAAGTCATCGGGTTTGAAGGTCCAGTCGAGTTGAGCATCGTCGATCTGAAAGACACAGTTTGGAGGAACGAATGTGGGTTGTACGGCTGAGATATCTGTGCCAAGTACTTCAGCGGAGGGATAATCTTCGGCCATGTCACTGCAGCAGATGTTAGAAAGGGCTTTTATCGTTAGATCGAGACGTACATGGCCCATATTCCTGTGCCGGTACCGATGTCGAGAATTTTCTAACCACAGTCAGTATCAGCCCTTGTGGAAGTTGTCATCAATACACTCAATACCTGAGGGTTCTTGTCGATTGGTGCCAGGTGAAGCTTGTTCTCCAGGAGAAGCAGAGTACAATGATGCCTAAAAAGAGTTGAATTAGTCGGCGTATGTGAGACTCAACACCAAGGAAGTAATACAGTATGTCCTGGGCTTCTTGATAATCGTCATCAGTTGGAGCCCTGATACGACTAGTGAGTTTGTATGCGTTGAACTATCATGAGGTAAACCAACCAGTATTCCGTCGTCTTGGACTGTTGAAATGGTCGGCCATGGATATGCCGGTATTCTAGAATGCTCGATGTGAGGGATGCAGTCGAGTCACGCAAACTTCAGTTCATTCAGCAATGGTATCGTATCATGATGATAAGAAAGCTCGCTGACCTCTCACTGCTGACGGTTAGGCGATCTTCAGAGTCAATGTTACCAACGACACGTGGATCCTATCGAGCAATGATTAGAACCCCAATTCATACCCCGCCCAACGCCATCGTACTGTATATCTTGAATGTATTTCAACAAGAGAGGAACACAATAATCTTGAACTATGCTTGAGGATATAAAAGAGAGACTGACAAACTCAATAGGAGCTAGATTGACCGGCGATGAAGACCGTTGTCCCTGCTGCTCCGTAATTTCGGTCATGGTTGCTTTGATATAGTGTACTACTTTTAAAACCCCGGCACTTGCGGAGAATGAATGTACGATCTTGAAGTGTACTCCAACAAGATCGTTCAGCAGCCGTGGGTCGAGTTGGCTGTGTTCACACCTCCACCGTTGCAGACAGAGAACACTAGGGCTTCGAAAGAGAAAGGAATCACAGTATTTATATCAGATACAGCCGAGATGATCAGGTTAATACAGGATTTGTAACGATGTACCAGGGCATAAACCAGAAACGAGAAATCTGCATGCAACATACCCTTGTCAAAACCACTCGCGGCACAGTTTGCACTTTGTCAATCCAAGTTCATGACTTTGCCGATAGTTCTAAGAACGGGGGTATATGGCCTATCAATGCATAGCATTTTGAAACTCCGCAATGCGAGACTTATGTATGTCCGTAGACGGGAACGGGTACATGTTGCGCATCACTGCGAGAAGTTCCCTAATTATAGGTCATGACAAGGATCAGAACGGGTTCTATCCTCATCTAAGAGCTCTCTTGATCGTCGGAACTCTTGGTCTATAATACTCTCTTGTCGTATCCTTGAATCGACGTTATCATCGCTAACGTGAGACCATCACTATCACATATGCTTCTTATTTATTATAGCACTCCAAGAAAGTCCAGAGAGCCATGTTTAACATACTAGGGGCGCGATATTACTCGGGTTGGTTCAACTACACCCACCTGCGCCGCTATACTACAGTACAGTACATACATACATGCCCACATGCCGGCGAAGTAGCGTCGTGGGTGGGGCCGTGCTCCGCGCCGGCAGCCGGGGACCGGAGAGGGTCTTGAGCGGGATTCAAGCACGGTTTCCGCACCGTGCTTGACTTTCTTTGTTGATGTATACCAATTCATTCTCACGTTACCTTTCCAGTTGTTTGATCGAAGAAACACGGTCATATCTTCCTCCTATTTTCATCGCTCTGCTACAGAGATCTGCATAGGAGGGTTGCAGTTTGACCCTTGTACGACGCTTACATAGGTTGGGAGGAGGAGGAGATGGAGATACGTCATCTCAGATTGCATGATCTTCTGAGGTGTTTTTGACCCTTGCCTGGTTCTTCTTTGCGTATTTGTATGCACACTTCGAACAAAGCCACTGTAGCTATCTTGTGCCGCAACAGCAGCAAGCTAAACACGACACCACCTACGTAGTAGGACTGTAGCAGCGAGTTGTTGACAATATGATCATCTGAATGATGAACTAAACGTACTTAAATCCATGTATTCATGCGCTGGTAGTATCGTTCCTTTTATGCTGGTTCTAATGCTCACCCAATCTATGCTCCATGTCCATAACCCATAGACAGTGGTATCTCCTCCCGCACGCACAGCGCTCCATAATCATGCATCGTATATGTGTACTATAACCCGCTCCCTTCTTTTTCTAGTCTTTCCAATCCCTCTAAACCTCTCGACGCCGGCTTGACTCTCCGGTGATACTTTCCTCATACTCAGTCAACCGCAAGGCCTCTTCGACGTCATTGACGAAATGGCGTTCTCCCGCCATTTCTACAATACCGCTGCTCGACATCAGCCGCCACACTGGGTGGTCCTTGCGAGACGGGCCCCGAGAGAAGTAAACGCTGACTCCTTGATCGTAGTAGTTGCGGACAATCTCAGTTAGAACCTGTGTCCCTGAGCCATCCATAGAAGTTACGCCGTGGATGTCAAAGATGACGTTTCGGTTCATGTCGTGACTGCGCAGACGTGGGAGAGCCGGATGCGCTTTTGACGTGCCATAGAGTTCAAGCCGACGAAGCCGAGCCTTGAGTTCTCCGGTGTTGGCAAACGTCAAAGGTTCCGGAATCTTGACAATGAGACAGCCTTCGACGAACTCCAAACTAGTCTTGTCGCCCTCGGCATTCTCAAATCGGTTCGTCCCGGGGATTCGGCCTAGAATCTGGATGCGTGGTCGCGTACTATGCTTGATAACCATAAGCATCGATAGTCCAACGCCGAACGCCATGCCAAGTGTGAGTGAGTAGAACATAGTCGCAAGGAAGATGACGGCCATCAGACCCAACTCTGTCCAGCCACGGATCTTCAGGAAAAAGCTAATGTCGTGGGGCGCCTCTTCTATTAGCGAGTAAGCCACGACAGAAATCATTGACGACAAAACAGGTTTCTTGGAGGTGTTAGCTTTGGCGACTGATGATACCCAATTGACTTAGGACTTACCGGCAGGAAGTAAAAGTAAGGAAGAAGGAACAAGATGGACATCAAGGAGATGATACTCAGAAACATGGAGCTAGCAGGGCTCTTGCCTCCGGTACTCTTGTTCACTTTGCTTCGACCGTATCCACCAAAAGCGGGCAAGCTCATGAAACAACCACCAACCATGTTGGCAATGCCCAGCGCAATCATCTCTCGATTGGCGCTCAGTTGGATGCCTTGGATTGTCTCGCTGGAGCCTAGACTTTTGGCTGCTACAGAAGACTCAAAGAAACCTAGGAGCGCAATGAGGAAGGACGTCGTCATGGCACTTCGAATGTGCGGCATGTGCTCCAGCTTGAAGGGCCATTGAAATGCGAATAGCTTGCCATTGGCGGCTTTGACTGTTCCAAGAATCTCGACGCCTTGGTTCTCCCAATCGAGCTGCCAGCAGAGAATCGCAGACACTACAACGACAACGAAGCGGTCAGGGACATAGGCAACGCCGGGGTATCTAGGTTGGAGACGGTTCTTGAGTTCACTAAACACTCGGTCAGCATCGTGTCAGGATCAAAGCTACAAGAGTATCACTTACCGACAGACCATGATGACAAAGAAACTGATTCCTGCAATTGCAAATGTCAAACCATGCGCCTTGTTGATGTTGTTGATCATGAATTGAATCTTTTCAACAGGACTGCCGTGGCTGACGCCCGCCTCGTCGGCCAGATCAGCCAGCCCCAACTCGGGAATCAGCTGATCAACAGCAATAACGAAACCAATGGCAGAAATAAATCCACGAAGAAAGGGCTTGCTGAGCACGCTATCCATAAAGCCAAGTCTTGCAAGTCCCGCAATAAGAACCATGGCACCTGCCATACCCGCGACAATGCCGCAGATCTGCGCATGTAATAAACCGTTTTCTTCATCCTCTCCAGAGCCGACGTTCTGCTTGACAACAGTACCAACAAGCAGAGAGCCTGCAGCTTCGGGACCAACAACCATTTGCGGGCAAGATCCCAACAGGGCATAAATAAATGGGTTGAAGACAAAGGAATAGAGGCCGTGGATGGGGGGGACGTGAGCGAGGTTCGCGGCGAGGGAGAGGGCCATTGGTAGGTAGAAGGAGGCCATGGTGATGGCGGCCACGAGGTCACCACGGAGATATGAAGCCTTGTACTGGCGCATCCAGTTCAAGCACGGAACATAGTACGCAAGATACCTAACCAAGATGTTAGCGGGTTGCTTCCCAGCAACTCAAATCTAGATACACTTACATGAAGGTAGTGTCCTCGAAGCCGGCTTCTTCAGCCAGCGCACTGCTATGGCCCATAGTCTTTGTTCGCATATTTCTCTTCAACCATCGCTTCCAACCCTCGTGTCCCACAATTGTTGTAATTGCGTCGTCCAGCACAGGAATATGCGTGCCTGATCCTACCGTCTCGCTACCATCCTCGTCGGTGCTCCTCATGGTAAGAGTCGGACTCATAGGCCGAGGACTGAAGGTGCCATGGCTGCAGACACCAGGGTGGGCAGGATGAGCGCTTGCCCGACGTTGGCTCGATCGCTGGTTGCCGTCCATTAGAGGTGTCGACTCATTGGCAAAGATTTCGTTTATAGCGGCTCGAGAGGCATGCCCAGGTGAACCGGGAGGGGATCCGACGGGGGCACTCGTAGGGGAACGTGGGCTCGCAGAAACTCCTGTATTTGACTGCTCATCCTGGGATCGGCTTTGGGCGCTGAGAGCTTGACGAAGAGCGCTTGGTTGAGCGGGACGGTGGTCGGTCCACGAATTGTTGCGACTATGGGAGGGTCGACCCGTCATGATTGCGGTTTGCCGTCGCCGTTGCTGGGTGTTTGAAGGCTATATTTGTATAGTGAGTACTTCCAGTAAGCTATGTTTAAGCCTAACTCAAGAGAAGATGCTGCTTTGACGGTGCAGAGCTTCTCCGACTATCGTCGGCAAACAGATGCCGACTTTGATTCGGACGAAAACAATGCGACTGAAGATGACGAGCAATGCATGGAGAGACCCCTGCAGAACAATCAATAATCACGTTTGACCAATTCACAGCAATAAAAAAAACTGAACAGTAAGAAAGAGAAAGAGAGAAATGGTAAAGATAAAAAATTCATTCCAGGCTCGCGAAAACTAGTCGGCCCCCCCCATTCCCAGGGTTCCTTCCTATACGGTACCGGTCAGGTAAATCATCAGCAACTTCCAACACCGATGCCATCCCATCTCAGATCCGCTTTGACGTTTTGGACCAATGAGAATTAGCCGTTGGTGGCTGCCAGCCACCCACGACGGTAGCCGGGGGCCCGGGGGGCATTTTACTGACATCAGCCCGCTAACCGCAGGTGACTCTAGAGAGGGGTCCACGTGAACGAATGGTTGACCTCGTGTTGTTCAGCCACCCTTGTCCTTGCTCTTGGGGTTGGTGTGGCCGGTAGATTTTATACCAATTACCTACAAGTTCGCCCTCTTCTCTTGACTAACATGAGTAAAGAAAAGAAAGAGTATAATAACTTCGTAATATGTGTATTTAATTATAGTAAAAAAGACAAAAATCTGACTGTTATTTCGCTCGAGAAATCATCGCCAACTGACACGTGCCTCATGTCCAGATCGGGTGGTGTTACATAGCATTTACAACATCTCATGGCACCGCCCATCTTAAACCTGCTCGTTCACAAACAAGCCTGCCATACCCTGTCCTGTACCGATACACATGCTCGTCAACAACATCTTCTTCTTTTGCCGCCTGCACTCGGACAGACCAGTTACAATCTGTCTCGCACCCGTAGTACCCAATGGGTGGCCCAATGCGATGGCTCCTCCACGAGGGTTGAGCTTTTCTGTTGTGAGGCCGAGCTTATCCTGGCAGTAGACACCCATTGACGCAAAAGCCTCGTTGATCTCGACAATATCAATGTCACTAAGACTGATGTTGTGCTGCGCCAGAAGCTTGGGGATAGCAACGCTAGGACCAATGCCCATGATGCGAGGAGCAAGACCGGCAACAGTGGAGCCAACATACTTGGCCATGATGGGCTGGCCAAGCTTGATGGCAGTAGATCGCTTCATCAACAAAACAGCGGCAGCTGGTGAAACATTAGCAACAAACACTTAGTCAATGGCATGAACGAAAACTCACCTCCGTCGGTAAGTTGACTGGCGTTGCCACCAGTTGTAGCTCCACCCCATTGAGGGAAAGCAGGTCGAATCTTGGAAAGACTCTCGGCAGTGGTTCCAGGTCGGATACCCTCATCTCGGGTGAGAGTCACCTCCTTCGCCTGGCCATCGGGGCCCTTGACCTTGGTGGTGATGGGCACAATCTCATCATCAAACCAACCAGCCTTTTGCGCTGCCTCAGCCTTCTGGAAGCTTGCGGCGGCAAACTTATCCATAGCTTCACGCGTCACACCAAAGTCCTTGCTGACATTCTCACTTGTCCATCCCATGGGCTGCATGCAGTCAACAGACTCTTGGCTTTGTGATGTAACAGCCTCGTCGAAGGGCTGCTCGAGCGCGTCGCCACCAATCGTCATTTGCTCAGCGCCCATGGCGATACCGATCTCGATGGAGCCATTGGAGATGGAGTGGGCGATATCGGCGGTGGCCTTGAGACCAGAGGAACAGAATCGGTTGATCGAAGAAGCACCAGTGGTGTTGGGAAAGCCAGCCGCGAGGGCGGAGGCGCGGACTTTGTAGGCGGCTTTGGCATCAGAGACCTATATTGACTGTTAGCAATGCCTCAATTATCATGGTGGGGTATGCGACGCACGTTTCCAAGGCAAATGTCCTCAACCAGGGCAGGATCAAGGTTTGATCGTTCTCGGACCTCCTTGAGAAGGGCGTAGAGCATGTATTCAAGAGATGTGTCCTTGAAACCACCCTTCTTGGCCTTTGTGAGCGGTGTTCGTGCAGCAAGAGTGATGACGATGTCATCGGGGTTCTTGGATTGACTGGTAACCAAGGTCAGTTTGTTATTCCCTACTGCGCGCCAACAGTGGCAACTCACATGCTGTTCAGCGCTGACCCAGGGGCCAGGTGCTTGACGATAGAGCTAATACGTTCGGCAGCCATTGTGAGTATGTGGTGAATTAATTGTTCTTGTCAGATCGTGGAGAGTATCTGGGGCGACGAGACGAATGTTTTTAAAGGAGAAGAAAAAGATACCGAGGCCAACTTCATCATGGGGGGGCGGGGAC